>CM052132.1:4398889-4475764 GCA_028454255.1 Halictus ligatus | reverse complement strand
ATATACTTTTTAAATAAATTTTTGTGAAAGTATTTCTTCCAGTGTCCTTCTGCTGTTCCGAATGTAACATTTTATTCATTCGTTTGAATCGCTGTAGATTGAGTTACTGACAGACGATTTCAATCCTTTGTTTGCGGCACAAGAAAGGAAATGATCGACGAAAGATCGACCGGCACATCTGACGAATACGATCGTCCGTGAAAGTGAACGTTCCCGACGAGATCCGTAATATATTTTAAACGACAGTTTGCCGTCCGTACGATTCTTCGTTCGTGTCGTTAACCCGAGCTCCGTGAATGGTTGATACTTCGACGACGACGAGAGGTAGGAATTTATGGCAGCCGGGGAGCCAGTGACACATGGAGCCGGAATTTATTTTACTACGCAATTCTGATAAATATTTGCGAGGCCGCGTCGGATTGAAATCCGCACGGTCGGCGGTCCGAGCCTGTTCCAACTATCGATTGACTGCATACATCGCAACGGCGGCTGAATATTCATAAATATATGCAGCACGATGATTCCTCTGAAAGCACAGTGTCACACGGATGTAAGCCCCCGTCGCGCCCGTTCGTACGCCGGCTATGTTTGTATAATCGAAATTTAATTACCAAGGATTCGCGTGCTTCACTAGATTAGTGATCCACGTCTGGAATACACCAGATGCTGCGATTCATGCGCGAAATCGTGATCCGCGCAGATAGTAAACATGATTGAATAGCACGTGCTTCTCTTTGCTGACCTTTCCCAGGCTCGCAGTTCTTCGCTTTTGCGTAATGTAACCAGTTCAATGACTGTGGTGCTCGGTATTAGTATTAGCCGTAATTCATAGTAATTGCCACAGTGTAGTAGTGGTAACTAGTTTACTAATCACTGTTTTCAATCATCGCGTCAAATGAACAGATATTTTCTGTTTGAAAATTTTGTTGCATATTTGCACGAGTATTGCGCATTTTTGTGTCAGATGAATACAATGGTCAGAATCAAATTTGCCAGCAATTCAGCTTCATTTCGAAACGTTTCATTAATATTATACTGTTGTAATTCTGATGAAAATTAGTGCTCAACGTTTTGGTTAAATGTTAGTTAATAAGTGTAGATACCTGTTTACAAATTGCAATACACAATAGACACATCAAACAATACAGAAATAATCATAATAATTGTCCAATGTGCTGGAACAGTCATTTGGAATAGTTATAATAGATGTCCATTTGAACAGATTTCAAATTTTGTACGGCTTACTTTTACAATAACTGACGCAAACCTACAGGGTGTTCAAAAACAAAATTTAATGGCCGAAAAGTCAGGGCTCTAAAGTTATGTATTCTATTCAATTTTTGAAACAATTCTCTTCGGACTAAAAGTTTGCAAAATTGCAGTTGTTGCGAAATAAAAAGTCAAAAATCGCATAAAAATGGCGGGTAATTTTTAACAAAAGGGTTTTTATAATATTTAAAATTCATCAAAGTCGGTCGTGTTAATTAGTGGAATGAAAAATACTCCATCTTTTGACCCACTTTTTGTTTTTACAAGCTGTATTGACAATATTATATTAAATAAATATAATATATTAAATATATTAATATTAAAATATTATAGTGTGAATACGATACAATGCAATGAACTTAAATGTAAAACAAAAATTAAAAAGAAAGAAATGGAATGAACATCTGTTTTCTATAGCTAATTTTCTGTACCTGGCTGAAGCGATATAATTTGAATAATTTTTCGAATTTTCGTATTTCCTTTCAAAAATATATTTTTAAGAGACTAAATTATAAAAAAATGCAAAAAGAAAATCTAAACAGGAGAAATTAATCTCCTTAATCTTCTTTCTCGCAGACCCTAAAAAATGGTTTGCTCAACACCATTGTCACAATTAATCGTTAAGTGTGGAGAAAAAATTGCGTCAACAATGCATGAGCTAGTGTGTTAACCTATCTACGATGGAGGGCCGCTTTACTGCATTGCTCACGCAGGCGGAGATTTATAGTGCTCCAAAAAAGTACGCTCAGCTTTTTCGTAATAACTTCACATAAAGAAATAGCACGTTGATACAATCTGGATGTCTGGAATTCCAGTAAAAGTGAAATATAAATTGTATACATACTTATTCACGTTAATGCAAAAATAACTTGAACGAAACCATTACAATTACAATTTTCACCATCGACTTAACAAAATTATTAAAAAGTAATTCGATCCTGTAACATCAAATAATAATCTTTCATTTTATATGACGTAAAACGATGTTGAATTGAAACGCCTAAATTTAATATGGCCTCTGTACTAAAACAGGGAACTGTAAAAAATTCGATCCGGTAACATCAAGTAATAGTCTTTCACTTTTAATGACGTAATAAATCGTTGCAATTCGTTGTTTAAATAAATCGCGAAAGCTTTTTTGAAAGCTTCTATTCACACCTTCCTTTTTTTTCGACGTCCAATGCGGTGGGTTTGATTTCTATCGTGGAATAAAAATTGACATTGGCGTCGGATTAAAAATCGTACCGATCTTTCTTGTTCGCAGTTCGCGTGACCATTTCGATACGTATGTGTCAGAGAAAGAAACGGCGAGAGCTTAAAGGATAAATTTGTGCGAAAAGTTTACTCCTTCGAAAAGGTTCGAGAAAATGTGCGGGTCGTAGTCGCGAGAGGTACCAAACTCGAAATACAGTGAATCAGCAGTCTACTCGTCTGAGGAAGAGTCTTCGGAAAACTTTTGAAGTGCAGGTACATGCGATTAAGAAATGTTTTCGAAGTGAACTGCATCGATGTAAGTTCAAGTTTAAGCGGAACACCGATTACACTGTAGATCCGAAGAACTGGATTTCTCGAGAATTTTATTCAATACTCCAACAAGGTAATTTTTACAATAACAAAATTCATAATATATTTTAATCTATTTTATCTATCTTCAGGAACGAATTGCAGCACACTCAAAATTTAAATTTAAAACTGTGGAAATATTAAATTAAATTAAGAATATCCAACATAATAAAACTATTCAAGATAGAAAGAAATTTCTATCTAGCTCCTGTTTGTTGCAATCGACGAACAAACATTTCATTTTTCACTGAGATTCGCAGTCTTGTAGTCGCTTATTTAATAAACAACGGATCTTGTTCGTTCGCTGAATAGAATACAAATGGATTCTTAAACATTTAATTTAACCCTTAATCAATTGGTTATACTGACATTTGAACATTTGCGTGTAGGCGCGTATAGGAAACTGTTCACGACGTAGCCACACAATTAACCTGAATAATGAACGTGTTCCATTGCCGGCGGGAAGTACGTTTAAAAAATTCATTTATCGTTTCTCTACCATTATTATCGTTTGGTTTATCCTCATACTAGGCCTGTAATTTAGCCGGGCTCGGTTGACCCCGGGGATCATTCTATTAAAACCATTTATCTGCTCTCTGAAAAGTTCTCGCGGGACGAGTATTGTACTTTGCCAAAGTTATCTTGAGTTCCCAGTGGACTCTTTCGACGGTTTCCTTTCTTTCACCTTAGTCACATTTTTCAACGACTCTTATCAGTATTAAGTCGCGTAACTAATATCCCACGGTTCCAAGTATTATACTTATTCAGTTACCAGTCGTATCTTCTTCTGCACGAGTGAAATACTCCGTTTATGCGAGTACTCGCTACACCCGCTGTTTTACGGCATTATCTTTCCCAAAGAAACTTTAACACGGCTCGCTCGTTAGATCCGTAAGAATCGTCGTCTGGAATATTTAATATCGACGTCATTTCTGTTTTGCGAGTTTATCCACGAATTTCTCTTAAAACCTTGTTCGAAAACCTTCGGAAAATCTTAAAATATAAACTTTAACAAAATATCATTTAATCCAGTAGCAATTGTTTCCATAGTAGAATTAAAAATAGAAGTTGGTCACATCATAACTGAAATTTAAAGTTTCTATAATTTATTTAAGCATATTTCATTTGGAGTGAGAGATGTTGATGTTGCCTTCTCATTTTTAACTTTCAATCAATTATATGACTTACCTAGATCTACAAAAGTCACCTTTCAAATTTTTACTAAAGACACAGATAACAAAACTTAAAAATCGCTTTTACGACCGATAACAATTTAAAAAAAAAATGATTTATGCTTAGTAAATTAATCCTTCTAACATCCGCAAAAATTCAAGCAGTCCGAACCAATTTGATAAAAAAGTTATTTATTTTTAAAAGATGTACGGAAAAATATGAATCTATCAAGGCTCCCCCTGTATTTGTCGGTCTCCAGTCTGCCCTCCGTGGAACATTAAATTAATACGTTGTTGCGCAGCTATTAAGTCAGATTTTTTCCGGGTCGAAGTGAACCGAGGTGTAACATAAAATCGAATGGCGCACAGGGGTTGATACCGAGCGGAAACAGGGCTCTCCATTTTTGTTCGGCGGACAACGCGCTCCGGTTTAACCGTAAATCCCAGTGTCACGCGCATCGACGGGTAGCAAGGTGAATTCGGGCCGGGACGAATCCGAAGCAGGACAAAAAGACCGGATCCGCGGTATTATCCTGCAGCCGCGCTCACAATTAGACGTAGCCGCGCGTCACCGAAAACGCGGGCAAACAATATTTACCCCTCGACCGGTTCCGCTTGTCGGCGGCGATCTTCCAAGCAAGTTTACCGTCGAAGATAAACGCCCCTGTAATCCGCTTTGTGGCTGATTGCTGAAACGCCGCGGCGCTCCTTGACATAATTTATGCCTCTCCTCCCCCCCCCCCCCCCCCCCTAACTTATTATAACGTCGCGGGAGGTGTCGCGCGTCGCGTCGCAAACAGCTTGCGACAACCGGGGGCGTTAGTTTACGATCGCGATAGGTCGCCGCGAGCTGCATGACCGAACAGCTTCCAGCTCGTTCGCGTCGATACCCGCCGCCAGGTGCAACCTACTTCCTTTGAGGGTAGAACGGAACCGGATGCGAATATCGTTATCGGACTGCCGCGGCCAGCCTTCTTTCCCTGGCTTTTCAAGTCCGGCCTGGCTCTATGTGCCATTTTAATTACGTGACCGATCCGAGCGCGCGGCTACCTTTGAGCTCGCCCGACGCTTTGGAACAGAAGCGGTTCCGCCGGATAGACCGCTCGGCACCGTATCATCCGGACGCGAGGAGATTTCACCCTCCATTCTCGAATTACGTTAACACCGGCCGGAGCCGCTGATTCTTTTAACGAAACCGTCCACAGTCTGCGAAATTTCTACACCTCCGCGAAAAATTCTACGTGTTTCTAATCGATCCCGATCGGATTTGTAGTTGTTACCGACTAGGATAGGCTGCCATGTTTTCGTTTCCTCGATTACAATTGTTTGATTCGTTGTTGCGTGCAATTTTGATTGTCACGATTAATTCCTAACGTTAAGGAGGCCGGCTGGTCGACTCTGTGTAACCACACATATACATGAAATCCGTATACGTATATGAACTTGCAACGGTCAAAATCTTGACAAATCGACGCTTCGATATTGCAATGAGCAGTTTAAAAGTGATCACTTGTGTTTCCCAAAAGTCCAGTCTAGGTCTGTCCAGAATCCAAATTGCGAATTTCTACCTGATCGTGGAGTAATTTGTAATATTCGGCAGAAATCTCGCTTTCTGAAGCAAGGATGACGTCACAAGATGGCTGCCGCAGAGAGATTCTCTTAATTTCGAGAGATTTAGTGTTCGTATCGAAAAGAAGGCTCTGGACAGACGTAGTAAAGACATGTACAAATACGGTGGTGTGCATTTTTAATTGATTACTTACTTATTTAAGACGTAAAATGTCTAGAAAAAGAGCGTGACAGTCAAGGTCAAATGCCTGCCAGCCCCCTTAAGCGAAATTACCGTAGTTCCGACTGATATATTTCTGCAGTTTTAATGTATGTTCCATAGTGTAAATATTTTATGTTTAGTTGTACGTGTCCTCAACACCAAGTTAACACAATAATGGGAGCAAGATAAATTCATCCGAGCTCGATCCTGATTGGTCGAGGCACTGATGCGGAACAGGCACCGAAGCGTGACCGAGAGTATATATACCCGAAATTTGGGACGGCGAGTCATTCGAGACCCAGAGTCTACAGCGACAACATGGAGTTCTTCAGGTCTTTCCTCCGCGTGATTGGACTGCTGCAACCCGCAAAGGTGGATTTCATTTCCGAACTTCCGCCGGAGGTGTCGCAGCTGATTCTACGCAAGTTGGATCCTAAGTCTCTTCTACGCGCTGCTCAAGTGTCACAGAAGTGGTTAAACGTCTGTAGGGCTGATAAGAGCCTAAGACAAACCGCTGGACGGTATAAGCAACGTGCAATGCGGATAATGAATGAACGTTTTCTAGGGGAAGTTGAGGAGAAGGCGAGAATCACTGTACAGAGAGATCTGCCAATTCCTGCACAAGTGAGAAGAGTTGCGCCTCCAGTCAGAATCAAAAGTGGAGGTGTGTTTCGGAAAATTCCTCGAAATGCAGTGCATGGTTTGGGGAAGGTGGGCTCGATACCTTCGAGGCGTAATAGATGTATAAGAATGTAATGTGTTACTAAATTTTACCTTGACGAGCTGCTTTTAGCGAATTCTTTAGTTATTCTTATCATAACGTAGACTAAGTAAATATATATACTCCATTTGACGATCTTAGAAGTCGAGATGAAAAATTCAGACTGCAGTATTTTGATAAACAAAATATCCCAAAAAAAGGAGACATTCCTGAGGTCATTCGAAGAAACCTTTTCCTTTGCGAAAATGTTCTCCGCAGTGTTATTAACGAAAAACACGGCTTTGCACTCGAGTGGTGACTCTAAAGCGCCACTAGAAATTGTCGTGGCATTATTTCAAAGAAATTACAAAAAATATTACAAAATATTTATTACATTACAAAATTTGTACTTAACAGGTTACTAAACATGTAAATATTATATGTGGAAATGGGATCGGTTTCGTATGAATAAAATGAAAATACTCTAAGGCGGAAGAAAAATTTACTATTAAAATGAAAATAACGCCGAGTGCGAAGGGTTAATACCGATAATTAGACTGGGGATCTTTAGAGAAAATAAAAATTTTTGATTGCAACAAATGAAGAAACCAAGTAGAAAGTCCCGTCTTTCTTTAATAATTTCAATGGATCGCGTCAATTATTTTTAATGTATCAGCGTGTTTCGATACTTATAATCTTCTCAGTATGCTGAATCTCATCTACCCAGTGTTGTGAGAAAACGCATTAAAATCGGCACTGTACCGACGATTAGCCATTCTATTCCAGCAATCCATTCGGTTCTTCGCTGAAGCCTTGTTGCCGAGCTACTTTCAGGTCTCCCGCGATAGTCCACCAGGAAGAAATACTTTGAACTCCAACATAGTTTCCACCGTATAACGTTCACCGCTGCGAATGATCGAATTTCGGCTACGTCTTCGCGCCGCGTTTTACAAAAGATCTCTCACGAGCAAAGATTTCATCAAGAATACTGTCTACGGTTAGATAATTGATATCGAAAAGGCGATACAATTTCGTCTGCGCCGAGTTCCGCGCCTGAGCACCCGCTAATTAGTTAAACACTTCGCTGACCATAATTAATACGGTCCTAATGAATATTCGCCGGCGGGATCGAGTTGCGCGAACTTAGTTCCAAGTTTGCCTGACATGAACCTGGCTCATTCCTAAGGGATTCCTGTAAAACAACACGAAACCAGTTAAATAGACCATACCTCAGACGAGAAACACAATCTTGATCCTTTGATATCAGAAATCTGAACCCGTAGCTTTGATAATATTATTTCATCGGTGAAACAGCTACGCGTTCTCGTTAAATGGTTTACCAACGTGGTATCCACTTTATTTTAATATAAACGTGTGTTAATGACCGATCCGACTGCGGTTATCGAACGAACGCTTCTAATATAATCAAATAATACCTCGGTTGAACAATACGTTTCAAATCTCAAAACGTCAAGTTAATTTATTCAATGGAACCGAAACTGAAAAGACGAAAGTAGTTGTAGTAAGTACTGTTCCTAATCTGTCTCATGATTTGATCCTGTAACTCCCTACTCAAAAAAGTAAACAACAATTGAGATTGACGAAATTATTAAGAGACGTAAAGAAGAAGAAGTTATGAAAAAGATTACAATTTAATTTTTAAAGGGTGTACAATTTTATTTATACACTGTTAGCAGAAGAAACCAACTCGATTTGATCCGTTTAACAACTGAGAAAGTTCCAGGTACTAACGAATTTGTGTGACTCAAAAAAGTAAACAACAATTAAGATTGATGAAATTATTAAGAGACGTAAAGAAGAAGAAGTTATGAAATGGATTACAGTTTTATTTTTAAAGGATTCACAATTTTATTCATACACGGTTAGCAGAAGAAACCAACTTGATCTGAGCCGTTTTAACAACTGAGAAAGTTCCAGGTACTAACGAATTTGTGTGACACAAGTCATTGGAATTTCAAGTAATTGGTACGAACTAATTCAAGTATAACTTTAAGATTTGTACTCTCGGTCCACTGATAAGATTACTTTCGCAATTAATTCGGTATTCGACGTTCAAGGCAGAGTTAAAATAAAGCGCGGCGAGCAGGTTCTTTCCTTCCGGTTACGCGAGGACGGTTCGGCCACAAATAATCGAAAATAATGTGCCCGAACAGTCTCTAGTTTTCTGTTGCGTTCCTTTTTTCTGGCAAGGATCCTGCGGAACGAAACGGCGAACCGAGGAATTTATGGAGCGCGATTATATCTGAATTCGAAAGCCCAGAAACGATCATTCCAACATTTATTTATCGTTGACGCGTTATCGCCGTGGAAACTGTGTACAGCATAACTGAGGAACGGTTGCGCGCAACAGCTTTATTGCACCCGCCGCGCCGAGTTTATTGTGCCAGGCAACTACTTTTTGGAATTAGCTGTTCCCGCAGTCCATTCCCGATTATGAATCAACCCGTGCTCCCTCTCCGGCTGGTACTTCACTCGAATTTCAACTCTATTACCTCCGATCCTCATCTTAAGCGTCAAACTTAAATTTAAAGGATTGCCCAATTCGATATTCAATCCTTGGCCGGGCAAGGCCGATTTGAAAGTCGAGATGTAATAATGGGAAGCAACCAACCAACTTCGATCATACGCGCACTCTGTGCAGAAAGTATCGAACAAAGACAAAACTATAAGTTAGTCCCAGACACTGACATTACAAGATCGCATCGAAAACACACTCGTGCAAACATTAGATTATTTTAACGTTGGTGAAAAGAAAAGGACGATTGTTAATTGCTTAAAGTGGAGTCTAGTAAAAGTTTATTTCCAGTGGCAGTAGCCTTTGGAGATATTTCGCGTAGACCCGTCAGTCTTGTTCATAAGTTATTCATTCTTTTCAATCACCAGAATTTGAGTAATCACAGGACGATTTTAATAATGGACTCCGCCGTCGAAGGGTTAATATTAATAAGTTGGGTACGATATAACATTGCGCTTTCATTCTTTTAACATTTTTAATGTTCCGTGCCTCATCCGCTGATTTATCTCATAACTGTGCACTGGTCCAATGCTCGGGCGTTAACGTCACACGCTGCATAGTATGTGTGACCGTTTTAGCCAATAGAGCAGCTAGAGGCGTGGCCCCTTCCACTGTAACCAATCAGCCCCGCATTCCTTGAACGGGACTTCTTGCGCGGCACGCACAGTACACGGTCTAGCGATGAACAAGTATAAAAGAAGAAGATCAGAAACAAAGCGAGTATAGTTCGCTCATTTCGTATAAGACTTGTACACGCTGTCCGCAGATATGAGTCCACAAAGTCTTCGGATGGTCACCAACTTTCCCACGTAGTTTTGTAGACTTGTTGCGTGGAAGCCGCGGACCGATGCGGCCTGTCTTTTGTCTTCCATTCAAGTGGAAAACTGTGTCCGCTGACAGGGTCTCACTTTTAGTTCGATCGTTGAATTGTCCGGTACAGTCGCCCTTGTAAACACGCCGTCGGATAAGAAAGTTTTCTCGTTTGATCGATAATTTAAAAGGGCCAGGAGCTCTTACAAGAAAATTTCAAACTGAAATTTTCGATATTTTTATGGAAAGTTCCGAAATCCCAGCCTGTCTACTAGGTTCAACATCTCGGACAATTCGTGACAATATGATCCGAAGTTCGGATATTGTCCTCTAAATTTTCATCTCGGTGATAAACGAAGTGTCGGATCCTGAAGGGTCCCCACGAAGGTCTTGCTTCTTTGACATTCACATTCCTTCGTCAGAATGATTAGCAAAATTAATTAGCAACTTCCTTCGCCGGCATCTGCTTCATTAGGACCGTAGACAACGGTATTATTACGAAACTCCTTCACTTATTTCAACTACCATAAGATTAGCATCATAATCATGATTTTCCTATAGCAATATTCCAGAAACAGCATCTACTACAGAGGTCTCACTTTGTTTTAGGAAAGTACTTGTCACTACATACTCATCAGACACATGCATAAAGATTATTAAAATATATATATATATATAAAATTATACCTAGACACGGCGGAAAGAATTCTAACGCCCTTTAAGTGAGAATAACTTTTTCAAGATTGGACCAAAGGATTCGACTTTTTTTTTTAGTAATTAGAAGCATTGATTTGCTAAATTACACGCAAAAAGTATTTTTAGAAATTGCGATTCCTAATCATTACGCAAAAAAATAAGAAAGGGTTCAAAAACTTGTTAAGTTTTTTCTTTAAAACCACTGACAAATTGAAATAATTGTTCATAATAATTCAAACCCAAATACGATATGGGAGTAATGATGGAAAGGCTGAAAAAATATGTAGTCGGTGTAATATTTGTAAAGTATACAGTAGAAGTTAAAACATACCCAGTTAAACTTTATTCTTAATAATAATTAATTTGACTTCACAAATACTTTATCCAGCGGCAATTATACTGTGACTGACTAATTTATTTTACTTTAATTCTGATAAGACGGCGCTAAAAAATTTACCGTTATCATTCTGCGCCTGCTAGTGCATTTGAGTTGCATTATTGCAACGATTTACATTGGAGTACGGAGTTAATCAAAATGACCTCTGAAATAAATTAATTATTATCCAAAAAAATTTTGTCGTTCAATGGTGTTAATCTTTATTCTTCCGGAAAGTTATTATGAATATAAAAAGTTATGACCACACCAAGTGCTTTGACACTTAAATTTAAGATTTCTCGAAAAGTGGTGTTAATCGATTTTTGCGGTGAACGGCTCATACACACTTGCGTTTCAAGTCGGCACGAATTGAGCATATTCCATTCGAGATTTTCGCGGAAATTCAGTTCCTTCAAATTGCAACGACAACAGTCGACCGAACCGCTTAACCGCGCCTACCTGCGTCCGACGCAAAATATATTCTTGCGCGATTTTTAGGCAATCGGTAAAATAGCCGAAAGGCATCCCACGGGGAATTTCAACCGCGAGACTTATGCAGCATTCAGTATACGAATGCAGGAATACATCCGCGAATAAACCTGGCGCGCCAGTATCGGTGGCCTGGATCTCACGTTCCGACTTCCAATATTTCGGCAAAGATACCTGGCAAAACCAGTAAAAAGGAGCAAATATTGGTTGAAGGTGCACGGACTCGTCGAATTACCTCCTTCCGCGACAGCGTGAAAGAATTCATTCTTCAGAATATATTACTATACTCTGTCGCGAGATATTTTAGATGATTTAGGGAATGGATTTAAGGGATTGCATACCTACATACGCAATTATTTTATTTTATTATTTTCCATTTCTGCGAAACACTTTGCTTTCATCTAGTACACATTTTTCTAATTTTACATTAAAACAGCCAAAGAAAGCTAATCCTCGTCGAAGCTGATTTTGAAGAAAAAAACAATTTTTAGAAAGGTTACAGCTATTTTCTTGAGAATTTCACTGCAAAATGTTGTCCAGATTGGTCCAGTAGTTTCTCAAATATTTCTGGTATCAATTATACAGGGTTCTACTCATAAATATAAGTCGAAAAAAAGGAATAACATTTTTTCACTTGACGCCTTGCTTTCGAGGAAATCGAGTTTGAAGATTCGTTGGGTTCGCGTGCTATAGTATATACTGGAAGTAGAATTGGTTGGCCATGATCAGACGCATCAGACGAGTCTAGTAGCACGCGTACTCTTTGCATTTTCAAACTCGATTTTCTGGAAAACGAAGCTTCGGATGAAAAAATGTTATTCTACATTTTTCTCTTAGCTTTTCATAAGTAATCACTTCGCGCCCGCTTGTGCGTGTTATTCGACCGCGCCCTGTATAAATCGGACATAATTAACCAGATGGTCAGTTTGTGAAATTCAATTAGAAATCGAAGTGCAGTGTTTATTGATTTCACGATTAACCAAAAAATGAGTCCACATAAAATCTCTTATTTAAGCAGGAAACAACAATTTATTCTCAACAAAAAAGATATCTAAATTGCGCTCGATCGATGCTTAGAGCGTAAAATATAGATTCAAAAAAAAAGAAATCAAATCCACGGGATGATATTTAAAAATAATATGTGAATGCAGAAAATACAAAAGACAACGCCAGAGAAAAAAAATATCTATACAACTGTATGCAAATATGAATGGTCTCCCTACAGTACCGAAAATCGTCAACACGTCTCCCAAAACTTCGCATACATTCGAGGTAGAAAAATTAAAGTGGGACGTGAAAACATCAATGGAAAAATGCGAGCGCGTTCTCTTCGATCCTGCAACGACTAGATGCATGATGCACAGTTTCGCGTACACACTACGTTAGAACGGTTCACAGGTACCCGTAGTTCCGAGAAAAACAAGCCCATAAATTTCAATCGTCGTATTGCTACAGGATTCACGATACTTTAATTGCTGTTGAAAATGGGGCACCGAAAAGTGTCCTCATAAAATCTAAACGACTCGTCAAATGAGCAACGAGCAGTACAAGACTGAAAAAAAAGTAAGGACAGAGGATAAAAAATGTATATGTGTTCTCGGACTTTTTGTAATGACTGGTCGTTCGATTTTATGCTTTCGAAACGAGCTGGAACAATTTCAAACAGCGTAGGAAGAGCAAAAGAGTATCTTGCAATTAATGCAGAAAATTTATTGTCCTATTAATAATACACACAGTGACTCCAAAATATATTTCAATGACTCTAAAAATATTAAAAAATTTGTTTCCTCGTTGAATCTACCATAGGCTCCAAGATTGAAGTTTCCTTTTTCACAACGACTCCTCTGCAACTTAATGCGCCATCTTTCTTGCTGTTTTATCGAGCAGGAATACGACACAAATTTGGCCCTGCAAAGCCTTTATGGTGTGCTTTAAATTACTGTAAAGTTGGCAATATACTTTTCATTGAAACCCCAATAGAACGAACAAACAAGTTTTAGGGAGTCGTTTTAAAGCTTCAATCTACAAGTCTATGGTAGATTCAGATACAAGAAAAATTTTACAATGCTTGAATCTCTTGCTTTTCGAGAAAAATCGTAGGTCTATAGTTCCACGATTCCTTTCTACAAAATTATAATAATTTAAATATCGGTACAATGATTTCTCTCAAGAATTCAAAGAATTAACGAACGAGGAATAATTAAAGGGCGCAGATAAGTAAGAGCGGGTTAATTTGTTAAAAATACACCTTATTACAACAATACGAGCAGCACACAATCGGCACGCGATTACCGTTGGATCAGCAAAGCATTCGTGCCATAAAATACGTCATTTCGATATCGAGAAGTATCGATACTGTACAGCAGTTACGGATAAGTGAACAGGTTTATATTTAAACTACAAATAATAACGTTTAAAACGTCGATGTTGATCCGATGGCGTTTCACTCGTCCACGTGAAATTTTTCGATGCTCATTCTATCGAGTTATTTTTCTTCGTAGAATTGCGAGCAACAAACCTGCAATACATTCGCATCCGGTATTGTTTGTTGTTCATTGGATTGTCCGTGTCGGAGTTAATCGCGCTCGACAGAAAGCTGTTGTAACGATTAATTCGGTGAAATTTCCCTGATAAAAACCGACGAAAATATCGTGATCGTGTATGCTTCCCGGTCACTTTATCGCGTCCAATTAAAAGCCCTGATGAAATTTTATTGATTCCCGTAATTCGTGCATGGACTATATCGCTCGATGGGTCTCGAGTTTAGATTTCCTAATAATTATCCATATTTTAGACGTAGAAGAAGATATTTTCATTAACCTTCCAACGTACATCGGATTCGAAAGATATTCGAATTTTCCGATTCTCGAGAAATTGTCAACATTTGAACTATGATAATTTCGTTGAAAAAAAAATAGTGAAATAATAGATTTGTGCATTATGAAAACTGGGGATACAGTGGTTATACGATATATCGAGATATATGTTCAAAATGCGGGCCTAGTCAGGGACATATATCGGGTAGGAGATACTAATATTTGATACGTGTTATGTTACTCTCGAGGTCTTTCGAATTCCATTGCCCCTCACGGGTGTAAAAATGAAAAGTCGAGCTCATATAAAAAAAAGTACGCGATGATCTTGTTTCGCCGATATTCTGTTCGTGCATAGAATCGTTTTTCAGAAAATCAAACATAAATGTTCAATTGGTACGTATTGAAAGCTGACCCAGCTAACGCTCCCCGGCAATGTGCGACGTTCATGAATTGCTGATCCCGCAGAAATGTTTAAAACGTTCATTCTATATACTCAAATGTATCATAATATGTCTGATGTTTGACTGTAAGGAAGCTGACTATTGGGTCGGGAATGTCATAAGGTACCTTATGGCACAAAAATGTATAAGATTGCAATAAACGACTGGCAATGTGAACTTCTCAAAAATTTTGTCCCAAACTTTCGAGCAGCAGCGTGAGCAGTTCGACTAGAATTTGTTTAGAAGCCGAAGCTAATTAACGACACCGACGGCGTTCCGTCGTCGATACTCGCGGCGCGAGTGCGGAAAACTGTTCATCGATCCCGCATTTGCGATGCAGATGCGGAAACTCTGGCGGTGAAAACGCGTGGATTTTCTTGAATCTGCGAGGAGGAGACGCCGTTTCCGGTCGCCGATGCGGGGATCTTGATTTACAATGCAGAGTAGCCAACGGGCCGCGGCTCGCGAATGCCAAAAACCGCGCATCTGACCCTGTTCGACATTACCATCTTCCTCTTAAACGGCGCGCAAGTTTTCTCCTCTGTCCGTCGATACAGGGGAGCCGTTCGCCTAATGCATTTGCCGCAACACGGATTCCTGGAATTCGGCGTATCTCAGCCGGCGCACGGTCAATTTAGCAGCGTGTCACGCGTCAATTTATCTACGACAAAATATCGCCTCGAAAGCGTCGCGTTGCGTCGCATGGCGCCGCCAACCCTTCGACACACTCTATTCGTGCTATCAACGGGAATAGTACAATTATTAACACTAGCTTTACGGACCACGAAAAATAACTATTTTGCATTACTTGATCAAAGTAACACGAATGTATCTGTCAGTCGCCATTTTATTTTTAATAACATATACCCAAAGAAATCAACTTGTTAAATAATTCCTCGTGGATGCATCTGTATAATCTCAATATTCGCGAATTAAAAATATTAGTGTTGAGACGCAACGCAATGCGGGACCCACGAAAGGGTCTCCCGAACCTGACACCTAGTCCCAACCACTTCGACCACCCGACTATAGGCAATAAATTAGCGTAAGAGTCGAAGGCTCTTGAGCCCCAAAGCGACGGGACTCATCCCAGAATTTCTGCCACTTTCCGGCGCCAGATGAAAAAACGCAACGCGATGCAAGACCCACGCAAGTGTCTCTCGAATTTGACTCCGAGTCCCGATCACTTCAAATCACCAATGCTAGAATAATAACCAATGCAATAAATTAAGCTAAGAGTCGAAGACTCTTAAGACCAAAACGCGTCGGGACTCGTCCCATTTTCTCCACGAGTTTCCGGGCACATGAAAAGTTACGACAGCGTCTGGACAATTTCAAACTACTCACCCCCATGTTTCTCACTCTACCATTTTTACCACTTCCACCACCAATTCGACATCCCTTAAATACCCATTTCTGCGTGCGAGTCTGCAGTCTTCAGAAAATCTTCACTCAGTCTTCAGAAAATCTTCACTCAGTCTTCAACTTGTATCTAACTATTCATATCTTTGTACAGTCGTCATAAGTAAACCACAAGTTATTGTTATCGACAAGTTGTACCATTCCTTTAACATTCAAAACACCTCACAATTAAAAGGAACTACCTAGCAAGGTTTTAAGTAACCGAGCAGGAGTGACAGATGTGAGAAAAGTCGAACGATCTTTTCCGTCTACGCACGTACATACAATTAGAATCCACCATTTTGACGGGTCCTTTGAATCTAGGGTTAACTAACTTTAGTGGCTGCACCGGTGTTCTTTATTTACTTACGTGCATGTCATATTTTGTGTATCAAGTTTGGAGGCTTGCGAAAATGTTTAAATTATACTTTCGTAGAGTACATCCAGGCCTGGATGATAAACGTCGCGGAACGCCGAGAAGTGTAAACATAACAGTGTATATCGGTGTGACACCAGGAGACCACTGTTAATCCAATAACGAAACTTCTTTATTTTCCATTGTTCTTGTGGGACTTCCACCAACATATTCGCGACATTTATACGTTCGACATCAAAGAGTAGTACAATCTTGTGGACGGCATTTGTCGCTGCCAGACCCGTGTTCTTTGACATACAGCGTGTAGGACAGGTATGATTACACTCCTCGACGGCGATAATGGTTGTCCTTTTCTACGTTCGGCGCGGATCAAAAAGTAATGTCTCCTGGTCGATACACGACGCTGGCAAAACTCGTGTCGTTGACATATATCGAGAATTCACTGTGTTCAGCTATGTCCACACCGAAGCAGCATCGAGCGACTTTCTCTCGCGTCCAGTTGCCTTCTTTTTCTTTCACAGGACGGAACGTGGTATTTCTATAACGGGCGATGTAATGAAATAATAATTGATCGCTCCACGCTCTTGTTCGCCGCTGTATCTCCGCGTTCGTGAAATTTCCACGCCGCGTTCAAGCAGATCAACGATATTATAGATCATCTCTCGGAGAAATCGTCCGGCGGTGCCGGGAGTCAAGTTAAATGAAGAAAGTTGCGCAAACCCCGGTGTAACTTAGTTACGCTCGATGATGTAGCCGGTCACGTTTCCGAGCTTTCCGCCCCCATTCCCAGCATTCCGTAGCTTATCAGAGGATTGAACGGTTTACGCGTTCGTATTGGTACCCGCCACAAAAGGAAGTGGCGCTGCGTAAATCGTCCGCTCGGTAGAGGAAGTTAAATCTCACTTATCTCTCGTCAGCGCACCCTCTCCCCCCGCCACCCCCCGCCAGATTTCTTTCTTTCGAGAGAGAGAGCCCGGCATTCGCGGATCGGGCGTTGCGCATTGAAATTCAACGTCGGCCAGCCGAGAATTCGATACCACGTCCGTCGTTCCCGTCGTTCTGCTGGCCCGGTATTTCCTGTTTTATTGCGTCCGAGAGAACCGTGTCCGCGAGAGATTATGCCCGCGACACGGGTCTAGGTCACGTACTTGGTTTATAGACCGGCCTCCGCGTGTTCCCGGAACGATACATCAGCTGGCGCGACCGGAAACAAAAAAAAATTACACGGGGCTACCGAAACCTGCAAGGGATAATTATCCGGCGGACAGGATCCTCTTCTCTTCTCTTCCTGTTCCCGTATTCGCTAGGGCGAATCCTAGTAATACCGGGTGGACATTTTTTTAGTGATTTCTTCCCCAGCGCACCCTTAACGCTGGGATTACGGGACCCATCAAAATATATTTAATTTAAAGTTACAGTGATTTCTCTAGATATGTATGTCGCCAATAGATAGGATAGGATAGGATAAGACAGGATAGAGGATAGGATAGGATAGAGGATAGGATAGGATAAGATAGGATAGAGGATAAGATAGGATAGAGGATAGGATAGGATAGACGATAGGATAGGATAGGATAGACGATAGGATAGGATAGGATAGAGGATAGAGGATAGAGGATAGAGGATAGAGGATAGAGGATAGAGGATAGAGGATAGAGGAGAGAGGATAGAGGATAGAGGATAGAGGATAGAGGATAGAGGATAGAGGATAGAGGATAGAGGATAGAGGATAGAGGATAGAGGATAGAGGATAGAAGATAGAAGATAGAGGATACTAAGGAGTTCAGATACTAAGGATGCATGCATGAGAAATTATTCAGCAAATTTATTTCTTTGGGTATATACAGTAACAAGCAAAACTGAGTCTACACTATTTGAAGCAACATAACTTTTTAAAAATTAGGTCAACTGACTTGAATGTTATTGATAAGTTAGAAGGATTAGTTTATTAGAGGACGTGTAAAAAATTTTTGAAAAAAATTTATATTGGTCGGAATCGCAAGAGAAATGGTAAAAGTTGGTTTTTTCAGCTTTTTTATCTGAGCCTGTGCTGAAAATTTAAAGAATATATTCGATTCGCTCGAATAAATTATATCCATGCTGAAAATTTCGCCGATATTGGTTAATTCGTTTACGAGTGGAGAGTGGAAGAATTGACATTTTTCACGATTTTCGACTTAAAATCGCACTCTTAATCGTTTAAAACTCAGTACTGTATATTATGTTTAAAATATTGTTAAAAATGTGGGTAGCACGTTCTTGTTATTCGTATAAAGTAACGCGAAATAGTCGCAGTTTCAGTGGCCCGTTTAGTGCTGGTCGTCGCAAAGCGTCAGATTAAAACGGGGACAGTTCGAAAACGGCCTCCGGGGGCCGAATTGTCGCTGTTAAACGTTCCGAGGATTTTCTGTTCCGTCGATCCGCATGCGAACGAAGATGTGTCTGAGGTGACGCGATAATAACGTTACTCCTGGCAAAGAGATTCTAGCGGACAGGCGTTTCGACTTGGAACCGGTAATGCTGAAATAGGAACACATGTAACTTGTAATCCGAGCATGCGAATTAATATCTCGACGGGACTGCTGGCGTGCGCGGACTCGGCCCTATGATGCAGCCGTTGAACGCGTACATCTGTATCGCGAATATTACCGCAAGCTGCAGGGCTAGATACGTCTAACTTTAGGACCAGACATGGCTAAGTTTGATACAGTACGAAGTGCTCGCGCAATTAACGTCATTTCAGATCGGCCTGCTGGAACTACGGATTTGCATTTGACGAAACCAGTCGAACCAATTAGTTTCGCTTCTTGCAAAGCAGGTGTCATTTGAAACGTGGACCGTGGAGCTTTTTTGGGAGGTATGTCGACCATTGTAAATTGTAACGTCGTATTCCTTTCCACTCGCGAACGCACCACGTATATTATCCTAAACATGCTGGTAATTACTCTGACCCGATTGAATTTTACGAAGTTATCACAGTGTAAATATACAAGCAATTTTTCGAGAATTTATGTAGCGTTTAGATACTTCCTGGATCCACTGTTATAGAGGGTGTTAAACTACAGTTGGGAGAAAATTTCAGGGGTGGTTCTCCAAGACAATATAAGACGAAAATGAGGAATAAACAAATTGCGATTTCGGCTTCATTTTTTAGATGTCATCGATTAAAAATCCGCCTGAAATGCGGCAACCCGACCAACAGAGGTGTACGTTGCTTACATCATAAAGGCGTGCGGCAGTCATAGCAAAGGGGGTCCTCGCTCGCACCCAGTGCAGTCAGGCTTTGACGTCACACACTTTAGCCAATAATTCGGCTACAACCGAAAATGCTTTTGGAATGACCAATCGGACGGTTTACTTCTTGCCAGGTGACTTCTTCCGTGGCACGACGGATTATCAGTCATTTGATAAGTGACTCTCGCGCGCCCCTATGATGTATGCAACCGTGTACCTCTGTTGGCCGGGTTGCCGCATTTCAGGCAGATTTTAACTCGATTTGCACTCGAAGCTATTTTAACTCCGAAACGAAACGTTTCTTCTGACCTAGAATATTCTTTTTTCGTTTGGTTTAGTAATTTATTAAATACAAACAAATTTAATAATGTGAAAAATATCGTCATTCGAGTGCTAAGGGTGAAATTGTGAACAACTAAAAAATGGAGCCGAAATCGCAATTTTTACTCTTCATTTTCGTCTTACGTTGTCATGGAGAACCACCCCTTAAATTTTCTCCCACCTTAGAACACTCTGTATACATATATACATATATGTATATGCATATACATGTACATACAGATCTAACTATTTTATTTAATTATGATTTCTATTCGTATGGCATGGTATCTCTCACCGAAAATCGACGCGCATTAATGAACCATATTTTCGATGCAATTCCCGTGTCCCGTAAATGTTTAAACCGTGTCGGCCTCTTAATCAATCATTCGCACTTCTAAATAAATGGAAATTCGTGGGGGACAAGCGTACCGAGAGAATGGGATCGGGGCTGACATTTTAATTCGTGCGGTTTTTGCGCCGCACTTGCGACAAACAAGGTCACCGTTGCTCGTGAAACAGGATCGCAATCCTTCACCGGAGGCTTCCACTAAAGTTTTTACGCGGTATCTCTGCCGCGCGTCGCTGCAGCAACGTCGCCCCCTCTAACGAATCATCGGCAACAACTGTTATTCCGTTCGTCGCGGCGGTCAACTTTTTAAATAAAATCCCGGAATCGAGGGGAAAAACAACCGGGGTCCGAGCAAACGGAACGAACGGACATTGAAAGTCAAAAACTCATCATCGCGGCAAAGTGTCTGCAAAGTTGGCATAAAAGAGCTAACAAGGGACGGCGTTTTAAACACATAAAGTCTAACAGCTGCTCCAACCGGAGCTACTCCGCAGTGATAACAAAAGAAGCTGAAGTATTAAATCCGGAATGTTCTTGGACGCCCGTAAATGCACCGTCCTATGTCGCACGCACAGCACTTAAAGTCTTCCCATGGGGAAGGTTAATATCAAGGAAACCGTTCTCCTCTATTACCGCTATCGGAGGCGCGCCTTTTTTTCACGGACAGGAAAACAAAGTAATTGCGACGCTGCCTTTTTTATTTTTACTCCTTTTCTTTCTCTCTCTCTCTCTCTCTCTCTCTCTCTCTTTTCTCTTTTTCCATTGATTTTGTTTTGAAGCTTTTACGAGCGGCGAATCCCTCGGCGTACAGTTTGTCGCCGGGAATGTGTGGATGGTCCTTCAAGCCGTGTCTGACAACGATGGAAAATCCACTAGCGTAGAATGTCCTGTCGTAAATTGAGTACGTGACTACGTTTGTTGCCGTGAAAACACCATTTTCTGGATATTTACGAGTTGACGCTATTATGTGTCACAGGAGTGGGCGTAAGGCTCTAATATTTCCGTTTTAAATGCAGTTATATTTATTTTTCATGGTGTGCTCGCGAGTTTACGGCCGCCCGACCCTTGTACGGAAGTTAACGTAAGCGACAAGAGTAATTGCGTTCACCTATTCCTTTTGCAGTTAACTACTAAACCCTTCTCTTTTTGAATGCTCTCGGAACTGTCCAATTATCATTTGTTCGGCCACTGTGTTTCGTATCCGTTTCACTGCCTGCGAGCTGAAACGTGACCCAAATTATTTACATACCAAAAATGTTGGTAATATTAACGTAACCTGATAATATCAACACCCTCGTGGAAATTTTGTAACGTTAAATTGAAGTGCGATTCAAATTGAAAATACGTACACAATTTCTCTTCGATAATAACATTTAATTCTACAATACAGTTTAAGCTAAAGTTCGTCACATGTTCAAGTCACACCGGTATTCGGACACTTTATGAGAAATATTTTTCATACAAGCTTCATGAAAAATTGTGGTTTTAATATTTTGTTGCACAATTGTTTTAATTAATGTCCACATATATACTTTTTAAAACAGAAGTTACTAAAAAGTGTAAATAGAATATAAAGTACAGTGAATTCTCGATATATGTCAACAACACGGGCCTTGCCAGCGTCGTGTATCGTGCAGGAGCATACTCCGCGGTAGTGGGGATAATTCCGCGACATTTATCAACCAGACCTTGGCGACAGAGGAATTACTGTACATTCGAATTCTATCAAGACAAGAATTTAAGGCATGAGGCAACAGATTATTTTCTTGATCATGTTAATGTAATTTTACTCATTTTTTACAGTTACTATGTCGTACGAAACTGAGAATTCACTTGTCGTATAAAGTAAGGCAATTTTATGTCTGCCGCTGTTATCTTTCAGTTACATATTTTTATTTCGTCGACTACGAATGTTTGATGACTGAGTTAGGGGTCTTAAAAGTTATATTTACTATTCTGCATCTCAGAGTCTCCTGACCGTAAAAGATTTACGGAAGAATGCAGTTCCCTTGAATGGACCTTATCCTTTTCCTTCTCGCGGACGCCGTGCTTTTCTCAGAAGAAGAAATCGAAAAAGCCATTAACACTGAACTGGAATAATGGGCAGTTCATCTTCCATCGACAAGACCTAAAACACTTACGTATATAAAAACTTTTTCCACTATAATAATGGTGAAACTATTTTGCAATAGCTTGCAATCACATAGCCATTTTCAAAATTGTAGAACACCTAATATTCGAAAACTACCGTTTCGAAATTTTTCGTATGGAGAGAACGATTTTCGGAGACAGAGACACTCATCGTTTATTAACACAAAAAAGTTTTCGAACATTTAGTGTACCAAAAGCGACGTCTAACAAGCTTCAACATTAGACTAGGAGTTTCTATGCAAACTAATACTTGTTTTTATTAATTGTAATATTCCTGAATAATTTTTTAGTTAAAAATAATACAATAATATTTTTAACTTCTTCAAATGCTGAGTATAGGAAACTGTCAAGCAAAGAAGCACAAAATACTGCGTAATCTTTTCCATATATTCAACAAAAAATCTTTCAGTTATGATCTCCAGAGAATAAAATGAAATATTAATTTAGCTGGAAACTTTCTGCACCACTGTACATGAAAAGCGAGGTCAGAGAAACTTTCCTTGGAACCGTTTTGTTCGCCCTTTCGAACAGTTTGACATTACCGTACTTTGACTGTGATACTCTGTGGAACAAAGCGCTGACACTGTGTGACACAGCAGTGGCCATAATTGCTAAGCTTGGCGACGAACGTCTCTAGGCGTCAACATTACACGTTGACGCTGTTAGCTGTCAAAGGATTGAACAGCGTCTTCGTGTATCTATAAACAGCAAAGGTATTTAAACTACCCCTGTGTGTAGGCAAAGGTGCATCACAGCACTCCTAGGTCCTGGTATCCGAGCTCTTTTCTAATGACCTTCTGGTCTGATTCTTTCGTCTACTGACTTGAGACGTTTTCCTTTGATGATAATTCTCTTTGCGCCAGCGGCTTGTATTAACGCAAACTTTCTGTTTTCTACTTACGTAACTAAACTGTTCTAATAAGTTTGTTGAACTTTTTTATTTCAGAATATTTGGAAAGTTGCAATCGACTTTTCAATTGCAGGTACATTTTTACGTATGAAATCTGTTCCCCAGCTTCAAATTTTCCAAACGTTTCAAAAATAGTAAATTTATTTCTAGGTGCTAAGTTGTGAACCGTATACTAAACTGTCGTCGTGGGATTTAATAGTAGGGAATAACTAGTAACTAGTAACTAGTAATGTACTAGTATGAGGGGTACCTCATGGTGGGGGGTGACCTTGAGGGAGTACCTGGGGCGAGTGGTAATCTTGGTCAATCGAAAGGTCATTGATTCCCGAAAAATTTGAGCTCCTCCACCACTCGATAGGTCATTGACCCCCGACAAGGTCATCCCCCTCTATCTCAAGTTACCCCCACAAAGACTTTTAGCAGAAATTTTAAACAGAGATAAAATATCAATATTATTTGTTGTTTCTAAATCTAAATAAAGTTCTGTTCCTCTGAAGGTTAATCTACAAAAATAGAAAGATTGTTGATACAATTCATTGAATATTCTAATAAACGAACCCATTTTAAAGGGCTCTTCTAATTTGATATTACCGTTCAAAAAGACCTGAATATTTCTCTTACTAGACCCGGTTCTCAGGTTAAGTGCACCTCGGTGCCACCCCGTACAAATACCTTCGTTGTCCGCTACAGAGGGAATAAATTTGGATTCCGAAGAAAGCGGGCGACGTCAAAATACTTCGACATTCAATATTCCCTAACAAAACACAGCGGTGGAGCCGTAAGTATTGAATGAAGAAGAAGAGGAAGAAGCGTTCACGAAAATCACCTTATCAAAGACGAGAAGATGCAGTAATAACCATTTCCCCGTTGAAATTACAGCATCTCGGTTGTCGTAACGGAGAAAAGGGTCACAATTTCTCCAACAATTTTTCCCTTTACAGAAAATTATGATGACGCTCGTTACGATCGAGTGGGCCGAGCGTCGTCGCGCAAATGACACGGAATAAAAAATGATCCGGAAATTCGTTCGTGCTTAGAAATTGTCGCGACGCACGGCGGTGGAAAATCATGAAAACGCGGGCAAAATTCGTTGAAATTACTGACGCGACCATTAGCGATAATATTAGCATTACATGATTATTTATAGGTGCGCATCGATTGAAAATAATACGGATAAGAAAGTTAAGAAGAAATTGTAATAGTTAACATTTGTGCAAGATACAATGAATTCTCGATATATGTCAAGGCCTCTTAAGGCCTCTTTAACCACGGTAGTGGGGATAATTCCACGAGGTTTATCGACCAGGCCTTGGCGACATATATAGAGAAATCACTGTAAAATGTTTCTGCATTATTTGCAAGAAAAGGACGTTAGATAGAAATTATTTTTATTTCTTCTGTTAATAATTCTTAATACCTGAAAACAGCTTGCTCATATTTTCACATTCACCTAATGGTTTTACCATTTTATGTTTCATCTACTTACTATTTCTGTCACCAGGTACCACCAGATCGGCGACATCTTTTATGAATCAACTAACAATGATTCTTATTAAGCAAAAATACATGAAAATTGCTCAAGTCTGTTGACAATGAAGTTGGTGCTACGGTTTTGCACCGACTCGAAAATGTTGCTTGTTATACAGGGTGGTCTATTTATCTTGATACAGATAAATATCTTGTAAACAACACATTTATTCCAAAAATTGTTTCAGATATAAGTTGTTGTTTACGGGCGGAGGTTACTCTTCCAAAGTTAAAAAATCTTCGAAACATAAGTGGCGCTGTAGTTAACTAAAACAATGCATTTTTGTTATAATAGTGATCCATATACCCCAAAAAAAAACAATTTTAAATATCCTTATATAAAATTCAATGAAAATACAAAAAAATCCTAATCCAGATTTTGTTGTTTTCAGATTTGACACGCTTCGTTAATGTTTCCATGGGGATTTCATATGTCCTTTGTGCTTCATGCTCCGATATCTCATATTTTTGGTATCTTCCAACTGAACTCTCGAATTTTGTCGACTTTTCGAGAGCTTCCGGGCCCATTGTGCATTGTGCGACGCCAGGGGACGCGCGCTATCGACGCAGAAACGTCGGATTTGCGTCGAATAACGTTTTCCGGGTTGCCCCGTATATCGCCGGCCCGAGATGACCAAACTAATATAATCTGAAAACGGAGGATGGGGGTGTGGGGCGGGGGAATCGGTGCGGTGCAAGCATTCGCATGTTTCGGAGAGCCCGGGTTGCGTCGATCCATCGCGGCGGCAGCTTGAGCACAAGCGACCCTCTGATACACGCTAATTAAGCTTCATGAATTTAAAATTGCGCTCGTTAACCGAGGCGCGTGTCAAACAATTTCTCGCCGCGATAATGATTATCTTCAACGCGTCTTATCGTCGCGAAGGCCCGTTCCTCTCGCGTGACACCGGGAATTTAGAAAAATAAAAATCCGGAGGCGGCCGGATGGCGTGCTCGCGAGATTTCGCTCGGAAAAAAGTTTGCTATAACCCGACCCGACCCGACCCGACCCGGCCCGCCCGGAGGGATAAATTATGCAGAAATATATCCGACTTTGATCGCACGACGACCGTGCGCGCCGATAAAAAAAATTAAGTTCGCCGCGCGTCGAAGCCAGATAAACGTATCACGGCTCGCGCCTTTGTTCCTTATTATGGAATTTTTTTTTCGAGCAACGCCCACGTACGCGGCGTTCCATTCTTTTTTCCCGTCTCTCTTTTTATTTTTCTTTTCTTTCTCGCTTTTATCGCCCACCGAATTCCCGTCACCCGAGATACTATTTTCATTCCGGGATTTATAACGCCCAGCTCAGCTGCACTCGAAATATTTCCCACACCCAGGACTTTTCAAAAATTCCACTTTTTCAGACCGGGCTTTATCCTTAACACTATTTCCTTCTACTGTGCGCGCTCGTAGTTCTTCTTTCCTGTTCCTTTTTTTTTTTCCTTTTCTTTTCGTCGCTACATATTCCCTTACGGTCACGTACTACAGGCTGCGTTCAGCTGTTCAACGCTCGCCCTTTACTTACAACCTGTGACTCTTTTTTTTTTTCTCTTCCGCCGGAGTCAAGCACGAAGGGGACCTATTCCCCGGCTAAATTAAAGTGTTCCGACTTGCTGAAACGAAATAAACGCGCGACCGCTTGGTTTAAACTGCGACGCGAATGTAATCACATGCTGCAGGTCCGGGTGGGGGTACGGGAAGAGTGGGGCTGAAAATATGATAACGAACCCTCGGCGGTGAGCGGCGTTACCTACGTGTTGAACATCGACGTGTTTCGTCAAGGAGGAGGAGGGGGTGAGGAGGAGAGCAAAATGGACCCGTAGAATCGTTCGAGACGGCTGCCAATAAATTGACGCGAATCTTAAAACAACGGGCGGTGTGCAATATCGCGAAATAATAAATAACTTTGCCCCCGTCAGCCGTGAAGCTCCGCGAACGATTATTTGATATACTGCGTGCTCTGAATAACGGCGGAGGGGTCGGGGAGGGGAGAAAAAAAGGAACGAGCGAGCAAGCGACGCCCTGGCTCTTTGATCTATCGGCCACCTATACTTGCTTCCGTTTGAGGCGTGGATAAAAATGCAGATACCGAAACGCCAGATAAATGCTAACTACATTGATAAATGGCGTGCACAAATGGACCATAAATCCTGAGAATGATGTACACCGTCTCCGCGGATCACCCGAGCCAACGACCAGTTTAAAATGGAGGAAGCGGAGGCGTGAGGAACATCATATATTCTTAGAGTTCATTTATACTTATGGAAATATAATATCGGATGACGCGACGCGACGCTCTCTCAAACACGATTTTATTCCCGTTCTGTTTCTACGGAGCATAACGTATTTCATCAAATTATTTTTCACGCAATTCCACACGCTGTTCTGCACGATCAAAGATGGCCTGGTTTACCAGCTGCACAAAAAGATTCACGCTTTTTGTTCGAAATAGTGGTTCATATTTCTGGAGATTATATTTCTTAGGCTCCAGGCAGAAATTCGAGATGGAATGATGTTATTTTAATTCGATCTGCGCGAAATTTGTATCGATTTCACGATAAAGTAATTTAAATAAAAAGAAGAGTTTTGTCCCAATTGGTGTGCCCTTACAAAAGTTTTGAACGCATTAGTGTGCTACCACTCGCGACACATTAAAATTGTTACCCTCTTTGGAATAAATGTTTTCAATTTTTTATTGTAAAAGTAGCAATGCGCGAACGTGAAATGTACAGTAAAATATAAATTGCCATTGCTTAGTGTGAACAATGGTGCATACAACAATATGTATCAATTTCACATGCAACGTCGAGTTCGTGCATAATTTGTTATGCTCATAATGCGGCTGTTAGTACATTTGAATTTGATTTGACCAGTATTTTAACAAAGGCTCTGTGATGGAGGTTTGAATATAATAGCAGTCAATGGGATACCAAATGAAAAAGACATTTGGAAATGTTGAATAGAAGTTTTCCAGCCGGAGCTTTGTGTTCGAGAAAATCCACTTTGAATAAACTGTTCGAATAAAGTTTTCCACCGAATACGGTGGCACGGTATTCTCGTTAATCGCCTGCTATTGACTTTATTATGTTTGTTATTCTAATTATCAATTGTCTCGATGAAACGAACGCCGAAACTTTTGAAATAACTGTGTCAATTATCGAGTCAATTTGAAAGTAATGTGCCCTATTAAAATGTGATACGAAACGATTCCGTCTAGCTCTCCGTTCCGCTTTTTATTTAAATTTGAATGGAAAAATACGCCTGCGCACACGCGAAAGACTTGCCGACCTCGTTTTCTGTTTAATCGGTCTAAATACCTTGAATGTTTTATGAATGATTTGTTATTAAATTAATTATTAGTAATTATTTTGTAAATCCGATACCGTCGGTCCCCAGGCACTGACATAGCATTTAACGCGTTAATATACAATCGATCCACTTCTCCGTTCGTTTGGCAAAGCACATTTACATAGCACGGACGTTTGCCAGGTAACAAGTCGATAAATAGTCAGCCACGCTATAACTATGTGCAACATATACAGAGTTTCGACCGTAAATCATGACACCAGCGGAGTGGGGAAGATTCTATGGCTCACAATAAATCGAAATGATGGGAATAACTTTTTCTGATACAAAGTTCCACCCCCACCCCCACTCCTCCGTACCTCCAGAAAAACAAATTTGGGAATCAATCGACTACATGCGCAAATGACTGATCGCTGGTGTAACTGGCTTCAATACGAACTGCTACGGCGACCATTTTTATACACGGTCATCAAATTTATCTTTTTGGGCAATGAAGCTTCGTACGAGGAGAAGTTATGTTCCATTCTATCATTTTGACTTATTGTGAGCGATAGAATGCCCGTATACTGGCTGATAGAATTTACGGTCCACCCTGTATTCTTATTCCTCTGGTACACGAGCATTTGCGGCACTGGACACACGAATTCGCACACAAACATTTCTCTTTTCACCCGTTGTCCTTTCGATCGTACGAATAAACATTGGGTTGTTCGCATTTAATCCCAGTCGCAAAAGTTACAAGGAGGTATGCCGCGTGTTGCGAAGCATAAAATAAGTCGTTCTGTGTACAGGTTAGTTTTTCATTCGACGTCTCGTTTTCGAGAAAATCGAAACGTCGACAAAGATGCGTAGAGTTCGCGAGCTATAGTACATGCACGAAGTAGAATTGGTAGGTCATGATCAGACGATTCCCTTCTAACAGCACGAACGCCACTGACACTCTTGCTCTGCTCTGACAGTGGGGTCCGGGTCTATTTTAACCCAGAGCATCAAAATCGTCATTCACTTCCTGGCTAATTAATTAAATAAACAATAGAAAGATTAACGTGTCTATTAGCTTCGAAAATATGTTTTAAAGAATTGATAAATGAAATAGTGAATACTCCTGAACGTCATCAATTTTAGTTGTAAAAATAGGTGGTCGTCCCAAGAGTCCAAAGGAATGTGTCAATACGCATGAAGATCGAGAACCAATGAGCTCGTTCAATCATGTTCGTAGAAACCTAAAACAAAAGGCAGACGATGCTATCCGAGTACCGATTAGATCATGATCCTTTGGTACCATATGTAAAGTGCTCTAAGCTCGATATCTACGGTAGCAACATCTAGGGTCACTCTATAGACGATCCAGATCTCGTGAAAGACGATAATAGTACATCCGTAGAACACGATACAGGTGCCCTCAGACATGTAGGACAGGAAATGCACTGCAGCCTCATGGAAAGCTGTAGATTCAGTGCCTATGCAGATCAATAGTGGCAATACAGCTCTGTGTAACACGATATCAAGGATCCTGCAATCCTGGTAACGATACCAGACCCTTCGAATCTGCTAGGTGTCAATTGTCTCCTTACTTAACCCGGAGTACTTCTACTTTGACATAAAACTCTCCTCCTATGAAATATTCATAATTATTTCAACCCTACGTACCTACATATTTCATACGTACAGTCCATCGAAAATATCTTCGTACACGTTTTGGAACAGTCAAGTTCATATCTGCAACGTCTACTCGATGTATGTCCAAAACACTGGTCCAGCCAGGGACATATATCGGCCAGGAGATACTATGAATAGAGGCCTCGGTTTGTGATCCCTCACGGGGTGGGGATACAGAGTAAACACTTTATATAATGATAGAAACAAATAGTTAACGTATTACTCTCTGAAAAGAAGAGGCTAAGCCAACAACTATTTTATTTCAATAATAAACTAAATAATTTGATTATTTCCATAACTGTGGCGCGTCTTGACGAGAAATATTAATTCACGATGTGTTCATTTAATCAGAATTTTATTTCTGTTTTACGTTCACTTAACAAGGGTTTGTTTCGTCCACCCTATATTTTTATAATTTGACCAATATCCATGCAAAACGTTCAGATAGTTGTTCGCGATATAGTATTCGCTCGTTTACAGTATTGACCGTCACCAACCCAAGGCAGTTAAAAGCTTACAACGGAAGCTTATGCTGGCTATAGTAAACATCCCGCGAGCGTTGCGAACAACTGCCTACACATTCATGAAAACCAGCAACAAACCATCGTAAATCTCCAGCTCCGCACATTGCTCTGTTTTGTACTCGATATCCCATTAAAACCGCCCCCTTTTGAAGGGCTTTAAACCTGATTCTATTGTAGTGCTAACATGAGATAATGCCCGAAAAACCATTCCAATATTTTGTATCCCGAATTCCGTCTCTAATGGCCCCCGGGCATATATTTTAAATAATAGAACTGCAGAGCACGCGTAGATCGTTCACTATCAGGACGCTATGTAAACTTTAATATACCGAAAATGCTGCGTGCTCATGTACAGTTACTCACACTGGTATTCGGACTTTATGCTGTTACCCTAATTCTTGCCGCACAGAAATTAGACCAACGAATCAGAAAACGCCAATAAATTCAATAATTGAATCGCAAAAGAATGGGATTCTATTTCTTTAATATGGGTATACCCCATGGAAGTGGAGATAGTTCTGGGACTTTTATCGGCTAGGCATTTGGGACATATATAGAGCGAACACTGTATCTCAGAATATGTAGCTGTTAGAATTAAATTGCTTCTGTACTTTCAAGAAGAAATGGCGCACTATATTGCACAATAAGTGACTTTTTTCAATAGCTTTAGTACTATCAACGATACTAAACACTGAAGAGAAAAGTAAATTCCTTGGAATAATTTGCGAGCGGTGATCTATTTTGCTTTCTGGAAACTACCGACGCCATTAAGTCCTATCGCATAGACAATAAATTGTGGACACATCGACGAAACTCAAGGGGATTTGGGGGGGTCACGGCAGCCATGACGAGTGAGCACGGCTTGTTGCACTTCAACGGGGCAACTCTGATTAAAAATCTGTTCGTAAAGCTCGCGCGGATATTTCCGGAGACGTATTTGCATGAACTAAAATTGTTAATAATTGATTGGCGCGCGTCGCGATCCGCAACGGAACGTTTACCTTAATCAACCGTGAACACGAAGGCCGAGTGCGTTCTCCACGGTCCGCACCTGTGCCGAATACTTTTCGCATGGAATCCGATCTACACCGATTCCATATGCAACGTAATGCTCGTGCCCAATTAATCCTGACTGACGCGTAACCACGAGAGCCCGGTGTGTCCAATTACCAGAAGCGGAACTGGAAATAAGGAAAGCAAAGCCGCCGGTAGTCTGACTCGCCTTTACGATGGCGCAAATATTTACGGACAGGTATTAGAACGACGAGTAATTAAGTCACGCAAAGGGAATACGAAGAATCTCGGCTGGCAGGGCAGAGATAAGTATTAGCGCGCGGATGCTTGATGCTTCGTAATCCGCGGGCAGATTCCGCCCGTCAGACATTTTACTCCGTTGCCGGACCGACTGACTCGGTGAACCGCTAACGAGAAATTGAATATTCGGACAATCGGAGCACGCCTCCGTTTTCCGCTGATCAGGGGAAATGGATTTCAGGGTTCCTCGTTTGAAAACGGCTCCCTTATAAATCAGCCGATTCTCAAAGAAGCCGACAGATTGAATTTAAAAAGGCGCACCGTGCGAAGATTTGCCGGAGCTCCGACCACTAATTCTAAACAGAACGGACCACGGTAATGTCTCGCTATACGTGCGAGAGATGCGCACGATATTCGCATGAAATTTATGTACCCCTCAGTTAAGACGTTCACTATGTTTCCTTCAATCATTTTTGGTGATCTTTCGAACATATACGTATAAAAATATAAAATACTATCGATTCGCGATACTAGTAATGAAAAGAGTTATTAATTTTTCCTGCGCTTAATTCAAAGCTTGCTCGAACATAGCTTTTTGAAAACTGTTCCTCCATGTAGAAAAAAGAATGAGAGACTGAGGCTGCTTGTTTCATTTGTAATTGCACAAATTCAAAAAATTCTGCATACTACATACGTCCATGGATGTAAAATTAGAAATTATTAAAGGAATTACAGTCACAATGTTGTAAGATATTTGTACATGAATTTATAAGAGTTCGAAGATCGACAATTTTTCAATTATAATTTAGTGCACCTTTAATTTTGTAAAATAGCATATTACGTGCATTACGTTAATAATGCATCAATATGTTTAAACACTGCACTGAGAAAGAAGCTAAGACGCGTTGATTTTATATATCATTCCATTCATTCCGAAACTTAGAACTGCAGAGAAAACTGAAATTACACCACTCAGTAAAACGAATCTTGGACCCGTAAAAGACATTGTCAAAATCAGAAAGCTAAAAATGTATTCCTTATAAAATCTCTACACGGTGCAGCGAAGTATCTATAAAAACTAAGCATAACTAAAAAGCTATTCTCAAGGAGCAAGTAAAATTAGAGTTAATTGCGCGGAACGGGTGCAAGTTGAACGTTTCAAGAAAAAGGGAATTTGCTAAAGTACGGGTTAGGGAAAAGAAAAGCATTCCTTTAAGAGGAAATTGCCGACTGAAGTTGAACGAAGGAAAGACTAAAAAGTATAGTGACGAGTCTTTAAGGCTCTTGCCGCATTCCTGCTGTACACTTTTTCGCGATGCTGATAGGCAAATTCGAAATAAGAACGTTTTGCATAATAAGACGATGGAATGGGGGAAGGTCAAAGATTAATTTATACATACGCATATCGATCGGTTGCGTGGCAGAGTTTCGGTACGAGAGCTCACTCAGGAATGCAAAGAATCTATTTACGCAAGAACATCAAACACGTAACGGAATTGCACCTGAACACAAGAAGTTAATAAAAATGTTACCGCGAACGCATACTTCTGCGGGAATGCTATGCATGAGGGTGCACAATGGATCGGAAATGTGAGCGCATAAGTTAATACGAAACAGAAACGATATATACGCCAGTGTAATACATTTTTATTAGCGCCGCATTTATCGATAATAAATAATATATAATAAATAAGTTTCGTTTTATCAAGTAAGCATATCGTACTATAAAAAGGTATTAGAATATTATCTCTCTACAAGAAACAAGACAAAATTATTGGAGAAAGAACATTTTTCAGAAATATGAAAGTAACATTAGGTTAATCCTGTGATTAATCTATGAATTATGTTCCATAGCTTAAGTTGTATTTTGTCCAAAGTTGTAATGAAATTTGCTATCATTATTAAGAAAAGAAACTACAATTATTAATGACTAAAGTCCGAAACTACCGTTTCTTTTCGCTATTCACATAAATTTTACTAATTAATTATTAACTCTTTCGAAGAGTCGTTATAAAGAAAGTTTTGGAACTAAAAATATTTACAGCATCGCCGATTAGCCTTCTTGTTTCGTAATTAGTAATCTTCTCCGTAATTATCTCCACTGGAGATTTAAAAAATTTGCCAGATCTTTGTGAATAATTGTAACCTAAAAAATTGCTTGCAGTTCATGTGATAAGAGGAAAACAACGTTCAACAACAAAGTGCAAAATGTTTTCATACAGATTCTGCTCAACCATTTGGAACAACGTTCCCTTTTGACGCGAGTAAAGCCGTCGTTCGCTATATCTTGACATATTTTACATTTTTGTTCTCGCAGTGTGTTTCCTTTCCCAGACAACACCGGTCGAGCGAGGATAATACGAAATACGTTATAATAAATAAAAAAGAGTGTACGCAATTTTTTGCTCGCTGCGCGACTGCGATGTCATAGAATTTCCAAAGGGAAAATACGTTTCCCCTTTAATCAACCAACGGCATGGCTAGGTCTACCCTGGCGCATATATTTTTCCTTTTTTAATTTCTCTTCTTTTTTTTAAATAAGAGCTTTTTGCAATTTCTCCACGACTTTCCCAACTTTTGATCAACGTAAGCAACCAGCGAACAGTAAACTGCGAATCTTAACGCAAAATACAAATCTTCTATATCGTTTCCAAATACCAAATAAAAATGTCTTTCTTTCTTTAATAATTCTTTTAATGTTTTTACTATCTTGAATTTCACTTACTAATTCTTGTCGTATATCGTTTATTTAAATTATAAATACCTTATCCTGCTGGACAGAATATATATTCCGACGAACGGACTGATTTCATCGGCACTATAAGTTATTTTATTATAATGGCGTAGCTCCATTTGTTTTTTCAATCATTTAACTATGTTCTACCAATTCGATCATCTCAAAACATTCATATACATTAGAGAGGTAACAGATCTTGAATTTTTTGGTATGTCTCACTCGAGGGGTTGCCTGCAACCCCCACCCCTAAAAATAAATGTTTCTTCCTACCCTTAATAATTCTCTCACACTTCTGAAAAAAATATATGAAATGCAGGAGACAAGTTCGAGTATTTTCATGTATATTTCGTGTGAATATCTTAATTAACAACCGAGAAAAAAAATAATAAAGTTAGGAGTGTTTACCATCATATTATTTTTAAATGAGGGGTTGAAGACTTAAAATTTTGAGGGACTATCTTTTAATCTAAAACCATTGTTTGGCACAAGATGCCAATGAAAATTGTCATGGTGGCTGCTGGAACATCCTGCTAGGCCCTAATTTGTAAACCAAAAATCGTATCTGGATTTTTGCAACGACCCGATCCGCGTGTAAGTGAAACCTTGTTAACCCGAAGGGAATAAGAAAAGCTGCGAGACATCAAATTGCTCTTATCGTGCCTGTTATCAGCTGGAGGTTAAGCCCTCAGAAAGTGCAATGTCGTAGGAAGAAACGACTTTCTGATGAGAAAACAAACTTTCCCATAGGTTCAAAATGATCCAGCTTACGTAAAAGTGTGTCGTACGTTCGCCGCGCTATTCCGTTGCGCCGTTCACGGACACTCGAAACGCAAGAGGAAATTGGTGGCTGTGCGACTTCTTCGCAGGATGTTAGAAGCATCTCGGAAGAACAGAACAAGCATCACATCCGATGGTCAACTCCATACCGAAGTAACCGAGTTTCAGCGAAAGATTAGTAAAGAAGAAGCACGGATGATATTACGGGGAAGCGAACAAAACGTGAAAGTTCGAAAGTGGGTGGAGAGCGTAGGAAGCGATGTATCGCGAGGAAACTCGAGGTCCTCAATGGCATTGTCGCATTGGAACTTCCCGAGAACTTAGAATGCATAAAAGATGGAGATTCCGTGCCCGTTCAAAGTCGCGAATAAATTCCAAAGCGACAGACGAGTTTATTACGTCGCGACACAGCTAATTGAACAATTGTGTCATGTTTAAATGTCTCGGCTGTAACTCCCTGTTACTTGTCCTCATAATAGCCTTCCACGTGAACGGACCGGAGTAATTAATGGCAGAATGGTTTATGTGAAAGGACTTTTTATTTAGCACCTGGCCCCGTATCGTTTCAGTAAACGGTGGTAAATTGTTACACCTTTTTCAGCCCCCCAAGAAATGTTGTTTCGTCAAGGAAAATGTTGTTATCGTGTCTCGAAAGCGGAAACAGAATTTGTAACTAGCAATGTCCTAATTGTCGGATTACTTATGCTATTGCCTTGTCTATTCATGGATCTCATAGGAAACGAACAACACAACGTCAACTAAATTATTTTTGCTAATCTCATTGCTGCAAAGCGTATTCAAATGTTCACTCCATATTCAAAGGAATAAATTTTTAATAAGAATGTAAATCTATGGCATTAATGACTTCATCTCAAAATTTCATTGGACACATATTATGATAAAAATTGCTGAAAATCTGAATGCACAGAACCTTGTTATTTTTATATCGCAAAATGGCCAACTGATGCACCGTAGATTTAATGTTAAATGCATTTGAACATGAAACCTTGTTACATCCGTCACAGCGAGCAGATATCTTATCAATGGACGATCATCTGTTTTGTCATTTTGAATTATTTATAAAGTATAATATGTCCAGCATTCGAATTTCAGAAATACGTCGGATCGAAACGCATTCGTTTTGATAAAAACGGAATGCATGAGTAGTTAGCCGATGAGAAAAACCAATAATACTAACGATGCATAATTTAATCAACTCAATCTTATTGCTACGAAAAATACATTTTATTTCGAACTGCAGAAACAAAAATTCTGAAGATTTTTTCCGGTATTTTACACGAGTTATTAAGGATTGAAAAAAATTATTTATTTTCAGGGTTGGTTTTCGCTAAGAACCCTTTAAGTTTTAAAAAATCAGGAACAATATTCTCTCACGTAACTGCTATGTATGAAAGTTTTAAAATAGTCAAATGTATGGAATATTGTTAAATAATATAGAAAAAGTTGTGCAAAATAGCTACCTACCCTTCAATTCTTAAACTCTTTCTTCAAGTCCCAAAATTTTCCAAGTGGTACGCTATTGGCGAGCTGCTTCTTACTGAATCCTTGTGACCTTCGTCAAGACGAACAGAAGACTCATCTAACGTTATCGAGAATCGTTAACGAGGAGCACGGGTACGAGTATCGACATTGATCTCGTTCGAATTTTCCGACGCGATTCTCGCGAACAATGCGAGCGGGCAATCGTGAATCGTGGATTCGTTGAAAATCCGCCGCATTTTACGGGAACAAAACCGAAGGCCTTGACTCGGATCGGAGACATAATATCTAGGTAATTATCTCAAATAAACGTCACGAGTGGAGGCATTCGGGAGAATCCCTCTGACTACTTTCGGACTTAGGCTGAATCGGGTTATATCGGGGGTAGAGGAGGTAAAGGAGATAAAGGTTCAGTCCTAGTCCATTACCCGTAACGATCTTTTTGCCTCGGTTACGACCGCCTACATCCTCGAAACGAAGGCAACGACTATGAGAAGAAAGTCGTAAGAGGGAGACGGTGCGCGCGGGGTGGAGAGAGCCGGGAATGAAAACTATGTAGCACCTTGCATCTGGTTCGTTTGAATCGAAATACTTCGCCGGTTGGAAATTAGACCAAACAGCGGAAAGAAACGAACTTCGGCGTGCGAAGAGTGTGTTAACCCTTTTGCGGAGGAAATATTCTCGCGAGGGAACTTCGCCAGATGTTGCATTAGTCAGCTATGAGGGAAACTTTCTCTTGACACTGAGCAGGCTACATCGAATCCCAAACGCATTCCTCGCGTCAACTTTCTCCCCCGCTCGCCGCTGTCGAATTTAAAATTCATTTCATCTACATTTTTATAATGCAAGCGGCTCGGTTGTATGTAGCTCCTCTGTAACATTAGTGGCTCCGGTGTAACTCAATTTTTGAACCGGATGTACACAAACTTTTGTTCACCAATTGCTTGTACTTAAACATGTATGTACAAAGGACAAATTGGTTTGGGTTAATTATTCGCGCTAATCTTCCTCAGTAATAAATTCGCTAATATTTATCATTTATTAAGTCCACGCGTATTGCAAGACACAGGAGCCAAAAAGCAATTTCTCTCTTTCTTCGATGGTTTTAAAAAGTTTAAAAAATCATGTGCCAATATACCGAAATTCAATCAGAGACAAAAAGGGTTTTAATTTCGACGAGGTTTTAAATTTTTCTTACAATTATGCGTTACGATCTGACATTATTATCCTCAATGAAAGCATTAAGTACATTGTTTAAGCACATGTATTGTATATTTTCTATAGGGAAGATTATTTGACTGAAATCATTTGCTTAAATAAATTTATAACCGATGATCGAAGAGTTCCAATGAAAACATTATGCGTTAAGCTGCGTACAGTACGGGATTTAATGTAATTATTTATTGATTATTCGACAAGCCGAAGCTCCCGGAGCTTCGTCTGATCACTTGGGCGATCCTACAATTAATTTGGATTATAGAATAGTGAATTGGATTATCGTTAATAATTACTCAAATAATCCAACAACGGCGGAATACCCAAGAGAGCGCATCCTTGCAGCCGAAGTGAAGCTCTAGCTTCTGCGTCTGAGCCGCACGAGCCTGATTTTGGCGACGACGTAATTTATCCAGCTTGTCCATCCCTGATAGCGGTTTGCGCCCTACTTATTTCACGGACACGGATATACAGGCCGGTCCACGTGCCTGGAATATTTTCGTTATTTGTAACAATATGGAAAAATAAAACAAAAGTTGCACGGTATAGAGGGGCCACTATTTCTGTGTAAACATTTTTTAAGTGCGCGAAGGCGTTTCGGAGATTTCAAGGTTACTTTGATCTCTTTAACCACTTCGCGACCACGGACGAGTTATCTCGCGACCAACCTATAATTAATATAGGTTGCGTCGCGAGATAACTCGTCTGTAGTTACTGTACGCACGGTATTTCATCGCGAGAATAATGGAAAGACCTACCTTTCGTATCATGATTCGAAAGAGTATTCAAATTCTAGGTAAATATGTATTGACCTTCATATGTCCTAGAGCTAACATAGTCAACGAGATATTACCGAAATAATTTTCCATAGCTACCCACCATAGAGTAGTAGGAACATGACTATTAGGTCTAGGACATATGAAGGTCAATATATTTGTACGCAGAATTTGGTGCAAACGGTAGGTGTCTCTCCGTTTAAAAAAGTCAAGGTGACCTTGAAATCTCCGAAACGCCTACGCGCGTTTAAAGTAATTCCCCCTCTATACCGTGCAATTTTTGTGTACATCACATTTTCATGTTATTACAAATAATATAAATGTTCAAGGTGCGCGAACCACTCTGTAGCCGAGAGTCTGAGGTACTTCAAGGGTTGCCATATAGACCAAGATGACAGTAAAGGACGTAGTGCAAGACTGCCAGGTACCGCTGATGGGTTCTTGTAATCCATTTACCTAAGAAACTCCCTGGAGAAAAATTTCTTGCAGCCAAGAAGAATGAAGTCCTCTGTCCTTAAAACCCTGATCGTGCAGGAACCGAGTGGCTTCGAGTATAGAACACCCGTAACGAATTGACCCAGAAGAGGATTGCTTAGAACCGGATAGGATAAGAAACGCAAGAATTGGAACGCTTCGCGTCGGAAGCTGTGTAAATCTGACCCAGTTAATAAGATGTTCGTCCAATACTTTTCACGCCTACTGTACCGGACAAATGAACTCCGGACGCAAACATTTCTCTTGCTGTTCGTCGTCCCTTCGATCGTACAAATGTTTTGATTCGCGGAGTGTTTGCACTTAGTCCCATTCTAACGGTAAATTACATGGTATTACAGGAAATAGAATAGAAGTTTTCTACACAGGATGTCCGAAAAATGTTATACTTCCTTGAAACGGGCGATTCCCAAGGTCATTTTGAAGTAACTTTTTCCTTTGCGAAAATATTCTCCGCAGTTTTGTTTAGGAGTTATTAAGGCTCTGATTGGTGCGTGTTTTTCGTTCATAACTCCTCAACAAAGGCGAGGAAAACATTTTCGCACAGGAAAAAGTTATTTCAAATGACCTGGGGACACTCTGTATGTAGAAATGGACAAGCGTATTCGAACGACTGATTTTTAAGCGTAAATTAATATATATTAGCTAATTAATACTAAATATGACTCTCTCACTATGCACATAAATATTTCAAGCATTCTAACATTTATGAGTATTCTGTCAATTTTTACCTATGCAAAATAAAAATTGTTTGCATCTTGTTCAGGAAACAGGAGCCAAATAGGAACTTTATTCTTCTCTTAATAATTTTAGTAAGCAGAAATTAATATATTCTTGAATTCTACAATATTACTGTTTAAAATTGCATGTACTCATTTTTTTTTATACATTCATAAAATTCGCAGTTATGAGCTTTGTTCCTGGTTTGTCGATAGTGAATGAAATGAACAGAACAAAGTACATTGAGCTGCTCTAAATTAAATAGCAAATAACAAAACTATAAAGCAGGAAAACGGTAAAACTTATTGACAATTTTTACACGCTCTTTTAAATTTTTAGTCTGTCAAAAGAATGTAATATATTTGAGTAATCATTTACAAAAGTATGTAACAAATTCCTAAAAAGTTCAACACTGTATTTTCATATGAATATACGTACAGAATGACTTTAATTTTTAATTTAATCATGCAAAAAACATTTAAGGAGGACGAAAAATAATATTATTATCAATTTAAATCTACAAAAATATATATTGCTTTGAATAATGAAATTAACACAGATTCGGAATAACGATCAAATATAATCATTATATTTTCCTGAAGGAATTTAATCATTTTTATACGTCCTCGCAGCTTCCGCCATAAATGGAAGAAATTCACGGTTGACTTAGCGTGTCAATTTTTAGCGCGGTGTCGTCGTCAGGTGGATTTTGTTTGAAACGATTTTTGAAGTGAATGCAGCGTTAGAAAAACGAACAGAATAAAAAGTGGAAATGGAAAAGGACGAAGACGGAGCGAATTCACGTAACGCATTCAAGTGAGCGATGCTGCACACGGATTGCATCGTTTATCGGCGAAGGAGGTTTGCCTCTCCATCCCTTCGCTCGAAAATAAAGGTAAAAATACACCGAGTTTCTCGCAATCTACGATAATCGTGGTTCTCGAGTTTTTCTAAATTTTTTGAAACACGTGCGGTTCACTGCTGCTTCCTCCGGCAAACCGAAATTTCATTTTCTCGCCCACCTTCGATTTCACTCGCAAATTCGTTTCCCCGGGTGTAAATATGAAAATCCACAAATCCACCCCTTCAGATCCGAAATCCTTCTCTTCTTTAATAAAAAGAATGGAAATAATCGCCGGATTTCAGAGACACTTATGCAACACACATTTTACAAACAAATACACAAGACAAACATTCTTTTGACAATCCATATTAAACAGAAATTTAGAATTATAAAATAATCACTCAAGAATTGAAGATGCAAAACTATTGTAGGAATATTTTAAGGGAACTCCTGCGTTCTATTTTCGCTAGATCTCGCTAGAACACTTTATTTTACTTCGACAAATTGACTCTTTCTCTCTTTCTCTGACTGACTGACTGACCCAACAACTCTCGCATTCGTCCCTCTTATCCAAGTCCCATTTTCATTGTTTCTCTTTCGCACTCTCATTCTCTCTCTCTATCACTTTCACATCCATTCGGAAAACCCAAACAGTCACGTACGCCCTGCGCTTGACAGCCCTAAACGCTTCACTCTTGTCACCGGGACCCAAACAATCTTCTTTCACACTTCGGCCCAAACAGACCTCCTTTCACGCAGGACCCAAACACGTTGGCGCCACAATGTCACGCCCACACTCACTCTAAACAATAACTCTAATACAGTGTCCCATTCATAACTCCACACTATCGTTTGTCGATGCGGTAAATTGCGACGGAAAACATAGAAAATATTAATTAAACTCCTGCGTTTAAGCGCGGAACTAACGCCGAAAGAGTGATTTAAATTACGGGGTAGCGCGTTGCCAGTGTTAATCAGGGCCGTGCTGGAAGAATCGATTGCAAACACTTCAAATTAATTAAAGCGGCCGCTCCTCCCTCAAAGCAGAACAAAATATCCCGACAGCTAGAAATTACTGCACCTTGCCGTGTATTTACCTTCGGTCCGGCGGCGCAACAGTGAGATTGTTATCAGACCCGGGAATGAATCACACCGAAACTAGCAATTTTAGTACAGTGCAACCTGTTAAACGTCTGCTACTGGTATGTTCATAATTATAGCCCGATTACCATCTGGGTGGCGCAATTAACGATTCTTACGTCGTGGCCGTGCATTAAGCACGGGCGATAGCCGCGGTGCTCCTCAAGATCGGCCGTAGATTACGAACAGATTACGACAAACGACTCGCAATCTCGATTTCGGTACGGCTGTAGAGTCGCCTAATCATCGCAGGATCTAGGAAGATGGAGCGAGACCCGGTTCCACCCCTTATTGCAGACGCCGCGCGGCGATAGCCCCGCGTGATTGTGTACAATTACCAGCCACGGAGAAAGATAGTAACGTCATGAGAATGGCCGGCTCTCCGTTAAGCTGGCCAGTCATCTTTCTCCATTAACCTCGCGGATCGCGTTCGAGCGATCGGAGCTCGGTACCGGTAAAAATTTCCATATTGCCCTAAGCCGGCATTATTGGCGGAAATTTAATCAACCGGCTAACTATAGACCACAAATAAATCCTCGTTACCTCGATCCTCTGCTCGCATTACGGGTACCATTCGCTCGCTCCGACAAAAAATCATTCGAACGTTGAACCTCCGAGTCTCGAAAAGTTGTTGATTTTTTAACTCTTCGCGAAAAGGGAAAGCACAAAACCGTGGGATCTATTTTAAGTAGACCGGCGGTTCTCCACGGAAAACTTGAGTTTCCTTTACGAACAGTTTTTGTCGGTTTGCTAGGTAATAGTAATTTCTTTTTAAAAAATAGAAATTAAAATATTGAATAGAGTGATCATTTTATAAGCACTTTAACCCTTTGTACTCGAAGCCATTTTAACTCTAAAACGAAACATTTCTTCCGACCTAGAATATTTCCCTTCTATATATATGTTTTCATGCTATACATACGAAAATGGTGAAATTTACTCGTACAATACTGAAATGTTTAGTAACTTATTAAATACAAAGAAATTGAATAATGTAAAAAATATTTTGAATAATGCAATTCAAGCAATTTTTAGTGGCGCCTTACAGTCGAGTACTAAGGGTTAAATATTTTATGTTTATTTTTCTTTCGAAATAGTAATTCGAAAATCGATGAAGCGACCAGAAATAATCGTAAGTTCTGGTTTGTGAACCAGAAAACCATCACATTCAGTGATGAGAAAAAATTTTACCATAGGTTTGAAGATTGATGCTTCCTCTTTAAAACAACCTCCTAAAACTTGCTGTACGATTTGTTTACTGCTGTGTGAAACAAAAAAAGGGACAAGCTCGGTCGTATAAAGGCATCAAGGTGGACCTTATGTTATGATTATAAAGTTGACATTACACCCGTTGTTCCAAGTTCAATGAAAAGACCAAAAATAATCGCACATGAAGTTTTGAGGAATTGTTTTAAAGAGGGGAATTCGGCGATGAGAAAAACGCAACAATACTAGAGACATTTCAATTTGTTGTATTTTCTAGAGTAATCGTGACTTCAGTTTCTTGAGAATCTACCTTGACGATCGAAGCTTCCCCTTTACGACAACCCCCGAGGGAGGCCAGGGCTAGTTAGCTAATGAGGTTAATTGACTAATTCCCTCTAACTATTGTGTTATAGAGTAGATAGTATTATTTGTGATCACGTAATCTATCACGGTGAGAATAAAAATTCACAAACGCCGGCTATTGTCAATTTAAGTATGACTAAAACTGCAATTTATACGTAGCAAGCATGACAAAATTCATAGAAATTATATAAAAATAATCGGCACAACCTGTACATCGCCGATGCCTAAGTGACTTCAGGCAAGTGACTTAGCACAGCCATAACTGGCCACGTGGCTGTGACAATGCGTGTGACAAATACATACAATCTTCCCCTCAAGGGCGTGGCTTCGTCGCCTCCAGGGCGTGGCCTTGTCCCCTCCAGGGCGTGGCTTCGTGCCCGCCGTTCTGTGTATGCCCAGGGCAAGAAGATCACTGCCCGTACGAGCAGACGCTGAACAGCTGTGACGTCAACGACCTAACATATCGTTCCCATCGTTGTTACATTAAATTATTTAAAGAAAACTCTGCTATACACACATATTCCCGAAACCTAATCAAAACTAAACAGTGACTGGAATACCTGGTAAAATAAGCCACAAATTGTGCTTCATGTCGCGGTTTTTATGCATTGAAGCTGCTCCAACTTTCGGAACGTGCCAATGATTAAACATTCGCCTATGTTTTTTCATTTTGAAATCCGAACGGGCGGTTCGGCAAACAAACGATCAGACATTCCGTGCCTGCGGTGTACACCGATCCGTTGTGCGACGCGATCGACCAGCCCGGAAAAATGAAAATGGAAAAGAAATGGCGGTTTTTACGGGGGAAGTTGCTAAGTGTTCCCGATATACGGAAACTTGTCGGGCGACGCGAAACTAAGAGATCCCCGAAAGAAAATAGTTATCGGGCATCAAAGTTGTATTATCCCGGGTGATTCGTACCGTGCCGCGTGTTTTACAAAACACCCGGGTTCGGCTTAAGTTCTGCGTTGTACCGCGAAAGAAAACGCCCGAACCGGAACCGTCGAACATTCGACGTATCATTTATAAACGAGAGTGACTATGCCTGATATTCGTGTTCCCCCGTTCGAAACTTTCCTCTCATTTACATTTTTGCGAAGTTCGAGAATATTATACACGTGTTGCCGCGAAGTTGTCCGATATATGTGCCGAATGCATATTTCACTGCACCGGGCACGATTAACGGACGTTTAACGAGAAACGAGTTAGATGCAAAAATGAAGTTAAACGGTGCTCGCGTGTTACCTAAACTTTGCGCCCGTAAAATCTGCATTCCGCGGCTAGATTATTCCCTTCGCGAATATGTGTACACTTAACCGTACGGTAACATTAAAATTTAATAGTCGCGCAGGCAAACTTTATTTTTCGTAATGAGTTTATAACTATTGTCGCGCCACTTTATCTCCTTCGATTTCTGTGTACGGTGAAATTTTCAATTTCTACGTACGTTCGAATCGGACAATTATTGTGCCGGTGTTTGGGAAAGTAGTCTAAATTGATCTTTCTACTGCATTTATAGAGAAAAATTATATATCGTGCATTGTCATGTTAAAATATTTTTTTATCTAAATATAGAAAATATAAAAATACTTTTAAATATTTATTTAAAAGGTATTACTTAGTAAGTGTTGTAAATTATGTAAATAAAATTGATAGTATCATGCACTAGGCCTCAATGTTATATCTGAGTATGTACATTTTTTTCGTTATGAAAAAAATTATGATGCGCCGAAGTATTTACTAAATCGTGAGAGTCGTCGATAATTACCACTTTCGTACATTAATCGAACAAATTATTCAGAATAATTCGATGCCACTAATCAGGTAACTCAAACACGATGCGTTTGCGTCGTTACAATTTATTTGTCATTTAGACTGCATAAATTATGGCCAACGAGAAGCGAAAACAATCTTTGTCCACCCTTGAAAAAGTTCTTTAAACATTTTCATTGCGTCAGCGAGATCCAGAGATGAGAAATGAGATCCAGAAATGTAAATGGAGCTTGCATTTAAAAAAAAGTAGATAAGTAAATGGAAGACGTCAAAAAGGATGAAGCCGGATTGTTTTACCTCGGGTTCGCTTGAAATGTTACTTAATTAATCAGGGAATGTGTTACGCGTGGAAAATGCATAAATCTCAAATGAAAGATGTTAACGAATGTGAAACCCGTGGAACGGATTGCATTGTCTCCGGGAGCACGTTGCGAAAGGCTTCTTAGAGCGTCGGATAAACAAGTCAACTTTCGTGCAAACACCTTTTGGCGTTCTTCGATTCTGCATCGGAAGCAATACCGGAATTTCGAAAGACAGCGGCGGATTAGATAAATTGAAACGGACACTTGACGGGTAATGTACGGTAATAAAAGTCGTACTTTCATTTCGCAGAGTGTGCAGACTTCGGACAAACGTGATCCGGGTCCGAATACCATAAGAAAATATTTAGCGTTCAAGTATTTTATGTAAGCACTCTTCGGGGAGAGCTACAACGGATTAAAGAACAGGGATGAATAGGAAATAAAAGAGTGATGAATGCGATCGGATTGAAAAATTGATAAACACTTAAATTTAACCTGCCAAAATAGGACGCATTTGAACCGTAACAGCTTCGCCTGTTTTTTTTTTCTTTTAGGAAAACATCACACGTTTTTCAAACACTGGCAGAGCAGATTAACTTATTAAAAAATGTATAGAATTTAGCGGGAACTGTAAATATTTAGTTTGAAAAATCTTCGACAAATACAAAAAAAGTACATAAACTAGCCAAGAAATTGAAAACTACTTACTCACGTTCTGCGGTGTGTAACTCAAACCGCTCGCGCTAAATTACACTTTTACCTTAAACGTTAACCGATTCAATTACCCATGTTGGTCCGATTGCTATACTGCGCATAGAAACACATTCTACGCTGCGGTTAAGCGAGCAGCGTCTAATTTTCGGTTTCTCTACACAAAAGCTCGTCATTTACTTCGGCAATCGGATACAAGGTGGTTATTAGAACACTTCGGAAACATACGTTATTCAATGAACTTTATTCAAGTTTTCTTTATTATACCACAAAAAAATTCCAAGTGAGACGAACCATTTATTACGAAAATATATGTACGCTGTAAATTAGGTGTATGTAGGAGAACGAGATAAATTACTTAAATGTGTAATTTTGATTCGGCTAATTTTGACTCAAGTAATTTCGTAAAATTTTACGGTGACACGCGTGCCCTGTCAGCGGTCAACGGATTAAAAGCATTTTTGTCACAAGAAAAGGAAACTTGCTGTTTTAATTGCTATTGCTTCTCCGCGACTGATATGACCTGGTTCTTTGAAACTAAGGATGTGTGAGAACTGCCTGTAGAGAAATCTGGAATACGCCCAAAATATGCTCTCCGGCTTTCTCATCCTGCCAGGTTCATTCACAACTCTGCACGCACACTTCTAAAGGGTAATATTAGAACTTTAATATCGTACTACATTCACCGTAAAAAGTGAGAAAATTACACATCGTCATATTCCCGCGAAATTATGTTTGCAAACATTCAAACTCCTTTTCCAGATAATCGTCGACAAACTGCAGGTTTTATGCATTTACGACAAAAATGGACTAGGTCAAACTCAAAACTCCGAAGACATATTAGAACTATTTTCAATAATATGAAAAATACATTTACCCTCTATTTCTTACAGCTGACTTCGAAACATTTTCTTTTCCATAGAATCCGCAGTCCAAATAATCAAAGTTCGCCTGTATCATTATTGCAAATGAGGAAGAGAATGAAATATGTACAGTGATTTCTCCATATATGTCGCAAATGCTTGGCTGATAAACAGACACGAAGGTTATATCGGTGTAAGGCCAGGAGACCACTGCTAATCCAATGACAAAACTTCTTTATTTTTCATTATTTTTTTATGGGGCTTTTACCAACATATTCGTGGAATTTTTCTAACGAAAGCCAGACCGTATTTCTAACATGCATCCTGCAGGACAAGTATGATTACGTTTCTACGTTTGACGTGGATCAAAGAATGGTGTCTCCTGGACGATACACGTCGCTGGCAAGACCCGTGTTGTTGACATATATCGAGAATTCACTGTACGATAAATATTCAAAATTCAAACAATTTCGAACCACTGTATGCACTAATAGTTCCGAGTGTGCCAAACTAGTAGTTCTAAGCGTAGCAAAATGATTTATTTTTTCAGTGTTTATTTTCGTACATGTCCTGAGAAAAGGATAACATCGCGCGCTCATAATTTGACATAAACACCGAACATTTCGGCGGGAATATTGGGATTATTGTGGGAATACTTTTTTGGAACGGAACCAAGAACCTTTTCCCGCCCTTTTCGCCGAACAAAGCGAATACCTCAGTAGTCTCAACGTCGATGCTCGGCAATCTTATTATCCTAAGACGCGCGACGGCTCATTCCCCGAAGGTTCGGCGCAAAAAGTTCTGAACGAAAAACTCTTAGACGAAATATCTGCGTGCTCGGAAGGGGAAAAAAAGGGATACCGTGACAGATAATCAAATGTGTTCCCGAAAAAGTTTCGCGCACAGGTCTTCCCCGGTAAAACTTTTTTCATTTGACGTAATGCAGCCCCGGTGGCGCTTGTACTCGGGCTCGCCTTAATTTTCAAAGATAAGGCCTCGCCCGGGCCAAAGTTTCGTCGAAAATCGAGTTTGGGTTGGCTCGATGCTATGTTGTTATCGCGTTCCTTTTTGTTTTGTTTTTTTTTTCCTTGTTTCCTCATACACATGGTCCTTGGAGCATCGATTGCAGCCGGAGAACATGTGTTCGGGCCAATCAAAGAGCCAAAGAGCCAAGAGTGCACGATCGTTGTGCTCCGCGGGCAAGAACAATCGCTGCTACGTTTCTTGCTCGACGAAACATCTGTTATCTCTTTATCTGGTACAAACGCGGACAAATTGCGAGCGTTTATGCTCGCTCGTAAATAAACTACGGGGGCAAACTGTGCGCTGGCACGCCGTGTTGCCAGCGTGACGAAGCAAATTTTATTAATCTTGCCGGACGCGTGTAATAAAGCGAAATTAATTGACCAAGAGCCGCGGGGATTCAAGAAATTTCAACACCGCTGGTCACTCGCTTCTTTCTTTTTTTTTTTTTTTGCGCTGCACTCTGACCTCCTGAAGCTAATTGGCGCACTGTCCGAGTTACAATCGCTGCGGAAAGCACGCTCTCGGGTGAAAAGATAGCGCACGCGTGCTTCCTTCAATTTCTCATGTTACGAAAGGTCATCAAATCAGACCTACGCACGTTTGGATTGAACATTTAATTCTTTTAGCTCTTATTTATTTATTATTGCTAACGATCAAGTTTAGCGAGTACAATATTTTCACGTGTAACTTGTATTGTCGCGTCGATCCCGGAATTGGGAGAAATCGTATCGCGATTAGGCAAAGGTTTAACGGCGAATGATTTTATTGTCAATCTCCGGAGAACTGGTCTTTATTTGCTGGATGCAAGACTTGGCTTGCTGTTAGAATCTCGGTGTTTTTAACAGTTCGGTTTTCGAAGCAGTTCTGAATTGGTTAGAATCGTATAGAAATTAGAATAGCTCGGATGTGGGTGTGGTTTTAGGAAGTTGTCCGTGATTGGTTGAAGGATGTGTTTTGGAAGGTGTTGAAAGTGGTGGAAAATTAGAAAGAGTGGGAGTAGAAGGAGCATTTGGTTACAGGCGGCTACGGCTATAAAACTAGAAATCTAGCTACTAGAATGGTTCGCAGTTCAGCATGTGCTGAGTTTTACTCGGATTTTCCACTACGTTAAATTATGCTAGATTTTCTATGCCGGCCATGGTCATTATGCCGCTAGTTGACCTTCACGGTCGTACAGATGTCCCATCGCAGAGGGTTTTTACGACGGGATTACATAAGTGTCACATTGTGTCTAAATTCTTACGGAACATTGTTTGAGAAAATTATAAATTATTTTCAGGCCTTCTGTACAGTGTTTTCTCTATATATGTCGCCAAGGCCTGGATGATAAACGTCGGCCACGAAGCCTCGGACGCCGAGCAGTGTAAACATAACACGGCTAGCGTATGTCTTCTGGACGATACAAGACGCTGACAAGATCCGTGTTGTTGACATATATCAAGGAACTAATACAAAGAGGAAAACAGTACTTGCCACTTATTTGTTGATACGTGCCGTTATGTTTTCAAAAGAATTTAATTTAAATGTATCAATTGATTACAAATTAATTTGTGCACCGTTGAGGTAAATGGTTGATTGATTTTTAACGACAGTAATGGAGTTGCACGAACTTTTTTCTGAGAAAGAAATTTTATATTTTTATTGCTTTTGTTGTGCGGTAAATACCTTTCTAAATATTTTCTCAGGCTTTATTTTGAACATTGCGCATTGTGCCATAATTCTCGCTGCCACGCGAATTATTTGAAACGGTGAAAAATTGAAAGAAACGAAAAACTTTTTCAATGAACGACCGGCCACCGGTATCAAGTACCGACCGGAAATGAAAATAAAAGCGTTTTGATATGGATCGGACCCGGCTTATAATTTCTCGCACGTGTCAAGTTCCACGCGTTGCTCTACAATATGATTCGATTGCATTGATAAGCGGACAAAACGATGCAGGAGGAATCATAGATTTGATCGGTCCGTGAAATTTGCAAGCACGAAAACGAACTCAACCGTTTCGCTTTATTGTACGCGCGAGGGGATGGTGTATAGAACACGTTAGTTACGGCACATTCAGTTAGAAAAAAAAAATACGGCGAAAAAAATTTTGCCTGTTAATGCTAGCTTGAAGGGAATTTCATCGAGCTGCATATGCTTTCGCGCATGCCAATGTTAAATAATACCGAACGGAATTTTACTGATCTTGTTGCGAGCGACATAAGTGAACAAATAAATAAAAATAAATAAATACAATTCAAACGAGAACGATTTTGTAATTAAAATATCCTACGATTATTTCTGCTCGATCTGTTTCAAGTTTAATATGGGTATTAAGTAAAGTAAAGACAGAAGCGGAAATAAGTAATAAATATTAGAGATAATACTTTTATTATGAACTCTCTGAACCAATACGTTTTCAGATCAATAATAAAATCCGAGGTCGTTTCCGATCATTATATGGAAATGTTTTTCTACATCTTTCTCAAACAATTTTTATTATCATTCAGATATATACATCTATTGCTAACTTTATTATTACTTTAAAAGGAACCGTCAACGAACAGTAAACAAATTCTGAAAAAGAACCTGCCATAAATTTAATTGTTTAATTTATAGTTTCATTACGAAGTTATTATTCAACATTCACCGCGGCAGAATATTATTTCACGAGCTTCCGTGCAAATTAATAATTGATCACCCTTTAGGGTACAAAATTTCGCCGAATAGTTAAATAAGAGAATTCATTTTAATATTTCATAAAGACGAATTGTAGAATGAATAAATTTAAATGAATGAAAGATTTATAGGGATTCGCAAAATAGTGATGGTAAGCATTGATTGCGGACTTCCGACGCACATTAGGACATACCAGTCCCGCGATTGTGTGCGTGACTACGTTATGAAAGTGTAGAGCCATTACAATTTGCATCGTCCCATTAGAACGAAAGCGCTAACTCCTCGTTTACACGTTGTAGCTGATTAAAACCAGCCCTACCCACTACGAAGTTGTAGATTCGGACCATAAAACGATTTACAGCCGCAGAGATCGTGACATCCAACGTGTCAAATTGAAACTACAACGTTTTGTGCGTGCAATAAAAGTACCGTGACCAATACGTTTGTGTGACATATATACGTTCATTTCTTTAATTCGTTAAAAGTGAAAATTGTGGTTGCAACGAATACGTAATGATTAATATTAAACTTCATGATTGAAATATGAACAAAAAATTCGTGAGAGCCGATTAGTTTTTTTTATTTTATATCGTAAAACACGTCACTTCACGGATCCTTAAATTTCAGGATTTTAGTTTCCAACGTATTTCGAATCAGACCGTTTTCAATAAATTTTTGTTGACCCAGACACCTTTTTCGTTTTATTCAAGTGACTTTTCTTAGTAATTCGTGTTACGAAAATTTTTTCGTATTTACATCGTTTTACACATATTAATGCAGAAATGGCTACGAGCGTAAAAGGACATTTTATCCGAGTAACGCGATATTTTACAAAATAATACTGTCACTCATGTGCGAGTGAGATGGCAGGTGTGAGCCATGTTGGCGTCGCGCATACACGAGCGATATTTAATATTACTTGATTTTATGTTACGTTGAAAGTTCAAACAACGGACAAATTAAAAATTATTACCACTAAATGCGCACACTTCACAAACACAGCGACTCACAAATCAGAAATGTTATGCCGCGTTAAAAAAAAAAACATAGCACTGTTTTTCAATAGCATAAAATCGTATAGGAATCGCTCTACACAAGATTTTCATTTACAGGCTGAATTCTGCAATCAAGAAACCATACTCGTTAAATTTAACTTCAAATGGGAGACAAAAATAGCTGTTTAACATCGACACGAGTATGCGTCGAAAGCATATGCCATTTTAATGTGTAAACTAAATTGTAATACTTCATACTGTAATGTTGCATGATGTATCTAAAATTTGCGACAATGATTGTAATAAATGTTGAGCTATTCACAACGTTACGTTCGCCTTCTGTTACTTTTTATTTCGGTCTACCTTTTAACACGAATTCAAAATGGGAGGAAGGTAGTTGAAAATAAATTCTACACAACACGGTTTTGATTGGTTGTACACATACAGTAGCTCACGAAAGTATTCGAACGCCCCCCTGGGCATTAGACCACGCCCCCTGGGCATTTGGCCACGCCCCCTGGGTATTGGACCACGCCCCCTGGTCATTTGGCCACGCCTCCTGGGCGTTAAGCCACGCCCCCTGGGTATTGGACCACGCCTCCTGGGCGTTAAGCCACGCCCCCTGGGTATTGGACCACGCCTCCTGGGCGTTAAGCCACGCCCCCTGGGCATTAGACCACGCCCCCTGGGTATTGGACCACGCCTCCTGGGCGTTAAGCCACCGGGTTTCCATACTATATACAAGGTTTTATTAATTTCACGTATAATCATTTTCTCCTCTCTGGGCGTTAACTTCTTTGGACGTCCTGTACGCTTCTTGTTTGTAATATTACCTTCAGTTTTCGACTTTTTTACTATATAATGTATCGTAGATTTACTTCGATTTAATAATTTGGCAATTTCAAGATAAGATTTATTTTCATTATGCAACTACAATATTAATTCACGTTCACATTTACTGGTTTCTGATTTTTTCGTGCTCATGATTAGAATAACTATGAAAGATTATACTCTACGAAATCTGTATGAACCACACGATGTCTCGGAATCGACTAAAGTGTAATGTTTACATTTCAATCACTAGAAATACGCTTCTTGTCTACGCGTTCGAATACTTTTGTGACGTCCCTAACGGTATGTTTATCCTCAATGCCCTGTGAATCCTGTATCTGTTGTCAGATTTTTTTGTAATTTTACTTATACATTCTCAAGACTCCTATGTGTCTTTACTTACAATCTTATTTTGAAAACTTAAACCCAACGGGTGTATTTTATTTGTTAACGATGTAGATTGGAAGCGTTCGAATACTTTCGTGAGCTACTGTAGGTATAGCAATCGATTTTGTTCCGGTGTTTGCTTTGTGCAAGTTTTACCGAACTTCTTTGACCGTTACGGCGGAAGATCAACGAGGAATTTAATCTTAACGAAAATAAGACCGCCACATTGACAACTATTTCATTTAAGTGATACCAAAAAGTGATATCGAAGTAATGGACGAACGACACAATACCACCATTTTGCCATTGGAACGGAAGAACCGTTTATTTACGACAAAAGGATTTCCGATAAAATCGCATTCCTGACGAAAGAAAATTGTGTTACGTCGGTGAAGTTTTACGCGACAGTAATTGCGCACGCAAAACCATGCTATCGAAGTGTTCAGGGCCGTTCGAAAATACATTTAGAAATATATCGTCAGATGTTCGAGCAGTAATTTCTGTCGAAGCAACCATCGGGAATTATCGAAAGAAAACTGTAGTGGAATATCGGCGTGGGTCAGAAACGACCCCGGGCATAGGCCTAGAATTCGCAGGAGTACGTGGGTGAAAAATATAATGTTCCACCTGTTCCATCTGAATTCAAAAACAATTTTCTCGCGAAATCTCTTGAACAAGATACAACAATAAATACGCAATTTCCGAATGGACGGACCTGTACTTTAACGACAACAACGATTTATTTCAAAGATATTAAAATATTCAAATGCAACGCGTGCTGTTTTTAACGATTCAAAACGTTTCTTTACCTTTGATGTAACAAAATGTGTCACATTTAATTAGCAAGAACGTGTAACCGATTGAAATAATATATCGTACCGTGCCCCGAAAGGGAAACATTAAACAAATTTACAATTTAAACGACACGCTTGTCATTTCGATTCCGCGAAGGTATTTCACGATCTTTGAGCAAAATAATAAACCAACAAAAGAAATTTGTAGCTGACACAAGATAAGGATTAAAAAATAATAATCTAAGTAATTATTAAAATACGATTGCATCGCTAACCCTTTCCAGCATACAAACATATTGCAGTTTGCGTAATGTAATAACTAAATCGCTTTAATACAAAGCGTACATGTTTGTTTAGACTGATAAAAAATTTGTTTACTCGAGTAAAATACGAACTGCGTTAGAAACCCCATGTTCATTCAATATTTGTTTGTACGCAATTTTTAACAATCACGTAGGCTGTAAATGCGTGATTGTTCACAGTCCGGCAACCAGCAATTAATTCGTGTCTAGCTACGAACACTTTGTTACTATTCTGTTAATTGGTAGGATGGCGTTAAAAAGAATTAAACGATCGTTTTAGAACACCCCGGAAATTGCTTTTATTCTCGGCCCGACTCTGATCCATTTCCCGTGATTCCACCGTGATCCTGATCGTTTTCCTATGGAGTTTATTTAAAACCCATTAACTTGGACCTCGATCCTTCTTGGCTTCGTGATCTCGTGGTATCGTGACACGTTTTTGCAATCTCCAATTCGACCACCGATATTCGAATTTCCGAAAGTTCTTCTTTTCAGGTGTCGGTTGAAAAGCATTCCAACAAACCAATACCGTAGCCAGATCAAATTCGCCGTGTATACTACTGCGGTGAAATAAAATCGCACAAACTTTTTGTAAGTCTACTCGAAAAGAACATTCATTGTATCGAATTCAATGACTGTTGGAAAACTCTTTACTTTGCTTTAGGTGGGTTTCAAATTCAAATGGAAGAGAACGAGTCCTGTTTAACATCTGTAAACGTACGCAATGACGCTTTGCAGTCGATGCTAATATTGGTCAGAGTCCAGTGACAAAGCTTTTCAAGTTACAGTCAATTCTCGATATACGTCAATAACGTGTATTGTCTAGGAAACATGCCATAGCCGTGTTATGTTTACACTCCTCGGTGTCCGAGGCCTCTCGAGCTTCGTGGCCCCTCGCGGTGTACACCCCGCGGTAGTGGGGATAAGTCCGCGACGCTTATCATCCAAGCCTTGGCGACATATATACAGAAATCACTGTATTTCCTTATGAAACTGTTACCAACGTATGCGTGACATTTCGCCGATTAAAATGAGACCGAACACGATACAATTTGGATCATATTTAGTTGTTGAATTGACGCTTGACTGGAATCTCGATTATCCGAACCGACGATTTCTAAATTCTCCGAATACCATGTAACCACTTTCACGTGTAAACAATTCAACCTAAAGCGACTCGTATACAACACAATTTATCGTTTCGATACACCGATTGGTTCGGATAATCGAGGTTCTGCTATATATGATCCAAATTGGGTCGTGTAGGGTGTCATTTTAATCGGAACAACGTGACGAATATGTTCGTCGAATATTCGTTAAAGAATAACGAAAAAGCAGAAGAGTGACATCTCGAAGTTGTCACATATATCGGACATTGGTTTATTGTATCATTTGCAAGGGTACTCCGCGAGGGCGTCGATTGATTAATTCTAAACTTTCCTTTGATCGGCGCCGCACGTTACTTTGTTCGCATAATTTCCTTCGTGGACTAGCGTGATGAAAATACCGCGCGCTCGTCGCAAAACGGCCAACGGAGCGAAAATATTCCCAACAGTATGATTTGATGAGGCGTAATTGAAAGCGCATACGAACGCATGAGCGCAGCTCATTTAGCCAAAAAAGAAAAAAAAAGAACGAGCATGCAACCCTCGTCGCGAGCGTTCAATTATTGACCAATGAAGTAAAATAAGTATTTATGGGCCGGCCAGTTTCGCTCGACTAAATCTCCTCTGTCCGTTCCCGATTGTTTCCGCCCTCGAAGTTTACTTTCCCGGTTTTATTCGGACGGAACACTATGAAAAACATTGCACGGGCGCCGATGAACGTGAAATAATTTCAGTTCACGTCGTCCGTAATATTAATCCCCGCAATCTACTAATTCTCGTATTTCCACCCCGTGATATCATAATCTTCAAATTTCAGTGCACATGTGTAAACGGAGTTTTCTCTGAACAATTCGAACAATGATAGATGACGCTTTCCGTGCCACATTGACAGTCCATCGTGCAGCGTATAAGTCACAAAGGAAGGATGAATTCATTAAAAAATTGTATAATTCCTTAATATGTTATCATACTGCGGACTTTATGCATTTATGAGAAAAATGGGTAGGCGTATTTTGAAACAGCAAAAACATTGGAAAAATTTTAAAGGACTGTTACATGATTTTCGATCTATTAAACATATTAAAAAAGAAAATAAATGTCTATTTCACTCCAGTCTGTTGCAATTCAGGTAGAAAATTTTTATTTTGCAAAGAGATCCGCAGTCTATATATTATCAACGAAATTGTTTATGTTTATTTTAACGTGACACAGCCGGACAGTTCCCGTTACTGATGATTTCGATAAAATGCAAGGAATGGAAATTTTAAACGTAATTAACGCAATTAACACTAGATTTACAGGACCTGTCAAAATGACGGAATCTAATATTTTTAAATTGCGAATATTGAGATTGTAAAAATGCATCCATCAGCAATTTAACAAATTGATTTCTTTGGGTACATATTATTTAAAAAATGGTTGCTAACTTTGATAGATACATTCACGTTATTTTTATAAAGTAATGTAAAATAGTCATTTTTAGTGCTCCGTAAACATAGTGTTAATAAACTCGTAGGCCAAATGCACTAATCTGATTCGCAAGGGATTCGTGTAAATTACACGTACAATGCAATGCAATAATATTTTACCAAATACCTCATTGTGTTAAACATTTTCAAACATACGAGTTCTTTTACGGAGTTACCTTCTGACCTTCAACATTGATGTCATCGAATGTAATGTGCCCCTTATAAAAATCATGTAATGTAAAGGAAAGCAATTAAATTCCCGAATTTTTTGCGATCTTTGGCAGTAAAAAAACTGTGGTAAGATGCGACAAGATTGAAATAAAATCATCCGCTTCGATTCTTCGGGAGAAATAGCGTGTTCTGTTCGTTTTATTAGACGTGAATAATCTCATGTTACATTTGTCATACATCGCCTCAGTTTCTCATGTCCAAAGAAGTAATTCAAAAAATAAATTATTCATCATTCCATCGTTGCTATCGTGTTGACACCACAATGACAATTTCTGTTTCCATACCGTCCTCAAAAATACACTTTCTTTAAATCTTCCGTTCCTGATACATAAAAATAAGGTAGCAGGCAATGTTTGCAAGGATCAGTTAATTCTATCCGTTCCCTAAAAAAGATTTACAACAGTTACAACCAGACAGCGGATCTTTATGCAAAATAAAAATTGTCTGCATCGATCACAAAATATAAAAACTAAGTAGAATAATATTCCTTCACTTGCCAATTTTAATGGACGAGAAATAGTACATTGACATTCGAAATTTCTTAAATTTTCCTACAATTTCAATTTTCTCAATTTTGTTGCAAATGCGTAAAGATCCGCAGGTATCTAGGGATGACCATCGCCTGTTCGTCAGAACAAAAAATCAACTATTGTCATTCGCCGGCACATCGATGAAAGCTCGACGGCCACGGCCATCGTTCACGGAAACGTGTTGAGGAACGCTTCATACATTTTTCGAGGCCGCTGCCATAAAAGGGATCGCCGAACACCGTCCCGGCGTAAAAATAAATTTCTCGCCGGCGGAAAATTCACGATTGCCTCTCGCGGGCTAAGCTAAGATGAATGAACGACTATTACCTTGTTCGCCAGCTCGCACGAGGACAATCCCATGAATCGCCAGCAGGAGGACGGTGAGCCCGAGGACGCTGTGCCCTATATAGCGCCGCATCTCCGAAAACGAGAAGGGCTAGTCCCTACGTGCTGTCTGTACGACCCCTCATACCCCCATTCAGCGAATGTCCGCGTGCCGATTCGACCGTCAAACCGTGGAAAAAGCAGCGTAGACCCGTCGATACCGTTCACTGCCTACGATCTGCCGGCGTATAATGCTCTGTCGCGGACACCGCTCGGACCGATAACCGTGGCTGCTCCGATCCCTCCGCCGCGGCGACATTAACCGATTTCACGGTGGAATGCCGGGCAAGATCCGCCTCAATTTGCAGACGCGAAAAGGGATCGTGGATCCCCGCTCGGTTTCACGCGGTTATGATCGTCGATTCGAATCGGGGCGTGCGTCGGGCCCAGCGAACCGAACATCTTGCGCGAATCGATCATCTTTTCCCACCGGAATTCGTTGTATCGGTTGAAACCGCACGCACACGAACACACACCGACGCGGCGTCAGAGTTCGCGACGCTCGAAACCGGCAGAACGAACCGTTTGATCGTATCCCGAACGGCGCCGGACGAAACGGAGGTCAAACGGCGGTGCTGCTTCTTCGACCGCCGTCTGTCAATTTCCCGATGAAAAAAATCGTGTGACTCACTCGCGACAGTTCACTGCACCACGTCGGGCCCCGTGACCGCTCGGCGACCCGTCAACACCGATGACTACGCGCCTGAACCGGCCATCGACGCCGTGTACCCTAAAATTTTAACGATCCTGGCGCTATTGAAGGTGTCTCCTTTCTCTCTCTCGCTTTTCCTCTGTATGGTCACCCGGATGTGAAGCGATCCACCGTCTATTTGCCGAAAATCTGCCGGCGGTGAACAGAGGATCGTTCTTCGCGAAGCGGGCCGAGCCTGAAAGACGATTCTCGGCTTCGACGACCACCGATGTCGACACTCGCGGCCCACGAAGGTGGGAAACACGTAGACCGGAAGAGCTCGTGTCGCGAAAGCCGCGGGAAAACGGACGGGATCACTGACAAACTACACCAAACGACTCGCGATAACTTGTTGACTGTCGCGTCGCACCCACGTACTCCAGGGTGTCTCTCCGGCGCACAACTGTTTCTGCGTAACAGGACCAGTGGTACTCTCTGGAAGAGAGGGAAAGAGAAAGATCGAGTGGCAGCGCGAAGGAACAACCCTCCCGGAAGCTGCTCGATCGAGGATCGACACGTGACGGAGGACCGTTGCACTTGATCGGACGAGTAACAACGAACACTTCGGACACTTTCTTTTTCAACACTTCGTGTCTTGATCGTTCTGTGGAGCTATCGATGTTCGATAGATCATCGAGAGAGAGGGAAACCTTATCGTCCCTCGTCACCGGGGAAAGTCATCGCGAGGAAGAACGACCGGAAATGTAGCGAACGAAAGGGAAGAGGAACAGAGAGGATCGTGAAGGGAGGAGAGAGAGAGAGAGAGAGAGCAGGAGAGAACGGCTGCACGCGCGAAAACGACGAAAGCTCGCGCGGACGAGTGCAAGCGCAATGCCACGATGCGTTTCGGTAAACTCACCGGGTGCTTCCTCGAAACGCGGAGCCGAGCAGAGACGGCGGTAGCCGCGCGAACCCGAATGAACGGATCATGAGACTCAGCTGCCGTTAGGCGCCTCTATCCAGCCACCACCATCGGCGGAACGCCTGTCCGGTTGCGCCGTGGCACACTGATCCGTGGCACACTGATACCACCGTCAACCCCGTTCCCCGTCACTATTCGTTCGGAGGACACGTGATCCCTTTTTCCACCCTTCGACTTTATTTGTTTCCCCCGTTTAACCCTTATGCCAATAACGACGAGCCTCGGTGTTCTCCTACGCTCCCGGAAAATAACAAGACAGCACACGCGTGGAAATCTTTAAGTTCTTGCATCGCGGTAACGCGAAGGTCGAAATGACAGGGCACCTAATTAATTTTTACGTTTTTATTCGGCAGAGGACGGAAATGAAATTTCTTGAACGTAGGGTAGAGCGGGGGCTAACAGTCATCTAAAATTTGCAGTATAGGTACTGTAAATAGTGTGGGGGATACCGAAAGAAACAACGTTGATCGTTTTGAAGCATTCGTTCCAGTTTCAAAACTCATTTCTGCTTTGACACGTAAGAAGTGAAAAGAATATATTGTTTTGTTTTTATTCCTAAATTACGCCTGAGAATGTGTCAGGTAAATATTCTGAGATTGTATGGTCCTTCATTTTGTGCTATAACTTGATAATAAGTAATGGTGTCAATAAGGAAACCTATGTAAAAATAAAGTATGACGGTTATAGATTATGCGAGAGAAAGAGTATCTCTAGGTTGTTGCTAATACATGTTATATAGATGTATGTATAGTACCCAGGGCTAAGAAGAGAAGGCATAATCGGGTACCTCGGGTGTGCCACACCCCTGCTGCACGAGTGCGGACCCTGATTGTAATGTTATAACTAAAAACGTGCGTATATACAAGGGTGTTTCCGAAATCGTGCTGGCAAGAAGAAAAGAATAACATTGTTTCGTTTAACGCTTCGTTTTCCAACAAATCGAGTTTGAAAGTTGAGCGAATACGCGTGCTATGAAATAGAAACCGACTGACGCGTCTGACCATGACCTACCGTTTCCACTTAGTGTACGTAAGTGGTAAGGCACGCGGTAATTCCGCGACGTTTATCGTTCAGGCCTTGGCGACATATACAGAGTAATTATTGTCTCCAATTTTATTAGCAAAATCAAACCAAACACCACATAATTTGGATCATATTAAAACATACACAGTATTCCAAGTTTACGCAAACCAGAGATGCGTAATTCACAACTATACCGCGGAATTTAGTGTGAAATAAAAATGTTCTGCGCTAACCTGTAGAATCTCGAGTTAAATAAAAATGTATTTCTTCTTTAAACAGTTTTAACAAATTGAAAACAATGTAACAATATTGTTCCTTTCAATTTTTACCTCCACTGCTCTGTATTTCACTTATGCGTTTTAGCTATAAATGCATGAAATCCGCAGTCTATTTATAGCCTACAAAGTGTATCACATTTTAGCTACCGAGGCGCCGCAGGCCAATATTTCAATTTTTATGAAACGACATTTGCCACGGGGCAAAATTTTTTATTTATATCCTTGCGTTAAAGAGTGATTGTATTTGATCTTCGCTAATTTGGGAATTGGTATACGTTAACACATTGGTATATGGAGACTGAAAAACATGAAATACATTCGACGACGACATATATCATTTATTACCTTCTATTCCATTATTTTAATTTAATAAATTCGCTTTGCTGCCAAGTGTTCAATGTTAATTGGCTGCTACTAAGTTCCATTTCTGTATATATTTCACTACGAATACATAAAAATAAGTGATTTAATTTCCAAGAACATATTAAGTATTATAAAAATGTACTTATTGTTAATAATTGATACAGTTCTGTATATATTACATGCTAAATCTCGTAACATCGCTCATTTCAAATTTTGTCCAGCCAGATTAGCAATCCGTCACAGTATGTGTGGTATTGAGTGGGTAACGGCTGACGTGTCTGTTCATGACTTGCCACTTCTACTTCGTGTGTACATATAGAGGAAAATGACCAAATATCTGTTGCAAACTTCATTAACTTCTTGAATTAGGGGCTCAAATGGATGCCTATGTCGTTAACAGTTACTTTACATTACTTACGTAAAATGTTACAGAATAATAGTCGTCGGTAATCGATTTTCGAACAAAGTATAATCTAAAGAAATAAAATGGTATGTATATACATATTAAAACAAAAAATTATGAAAACATTTTCGTCAGTTACGATCATATATGGTATAAAGATGAGTGCGAAAATTATGTCACTTTCAAAATGAAATTTTGAAAACATTATCAGCAAAATAAGTAATAAGAAGAAGCACTCGTTTGTCAGGCAACGTCGAACAAAGCTAATTAATTGCTATTTTAAATGCAAATAAATTATAGAATACAATAAATTACTTTAATTCATTTCGATGTAAAGAAGTCATGCGTTAACTTACTGCATGCAACCGCATGACTCAAAAAACGTTTGATCATTGGTGCTAAAACGTCTGACTCTAGTCACGCGACCTGATGAATAATTCAAGCCCATGAACGCCTCAAAAAATGAGACTAGACATTTCGAAAACAGCGTGTAAACAAGTTTAGGTTTAATGTGTACAAATCAGTAGAAAATGGCAAATCGAATCGCGCGTTATCATTAACTTTTCCAATAAGCCCAACAAGTTTTGTTTTCACGTTGAAACCGCGGCGACAATCAAATCCGCACCGCCACGGTCATAAATCAAAATGGATCCGAACGAGCGTTAGCGTTGGCCCGGGTGTAACAGAACGCGGCCGTCTAGCGTTGCAAGCCTGATCCGCACTTGTATTAAACTGAACCGAACAAACCGTACGCGTGATCGTCACGCTCCATCAGCTGCTATTGCCAGGGGTAATGAGCCGAGCACGTGATCGTGGATGCAGCCCGAAAACCGTAAAATAACGTCACCACTGACGGTCCTCTGATTTAATTCAATACCCCTAACTAATTCGCTTTACAATCTGGGTAATTGGCCTCGTTCGTCCTAATATTATACAACGCTTGAACAAACTAATAAGACACTTTACATATTCATACATCTCGTACATTCAAAGCCAGGAAATGTAGGGTAATTGTTTCGGTAGTCATTTAAGGCCAGTAAAATCAAATCTCTTAAGTGTTATTATTACACTGCGGATGTTTATGCAATTTTTAAGAAAGTGGAATGAAATAATATCCCATTTTTGATGGGAGCAGCCTTTGTAGATCCAAATCGACTACAAATCGTACTAAATTCTATCAAATTTTATATTCTAGCATTTTTTTTAAATTTTCATAAGCCATGAACGCATAAAGATACGCAGTCTAGTTACTATCATTAACACACTATTTCCTAAATTTTTTATATGATGACACGACGCTATGCATTGGAAGTGAGGAATAGGCTGACCATAGTGATCGTTCAAATCTATAGGAGTTCGTTTAATTGTATAATACCATTTTTTATCTCATAAACTGTTGAAACTTGACGGCACTGATTGTGAGTGGGAATACCACCTTAACTCTTCAGGCATACTAATACAGTCTTCACTCAATATATGTCCGAAATATCTAGCCGATAAAAGTCCTAGAACTCTCCCCATCTCCGCGGGGAATACCCGTAAGTATTATCGCAATTATAACATATTTGGTATTATTTTCATTAGAAAAATGTCACGAATATGTTGTTGAAAGTCCCATAAAAAAATAGGTAGTGTGTCAAAGAACATTATCTCCTAGCTTACATATGTCCTTGGGTAGACCCGTGTTGCGAACATATATCGAGAAAACACTGTATCTCGCGTTTTGGCGTAGCTTCAACATCTGAATTATTATAAAAATGATATCCGATAAACCTGTTCGTATACATTCGAACAACAATCAAGGATGAATACCGCGAATAAATAATTGTAGAAAGGGTCGCCGATAAAGAGGACCGCGCGAACGCCGGGAGATTCGGTGCTCCTCACTGCGAGCAGCGTGTCGTAAATTTGGTATAAAATTTATGCGACAAAATTGTAGGTTGATATAGGGTGCGCGATACGCGGAGATACCAGGGCGTTATGATGCATGGACACGGCGGAGAATTAATGCAATAAAATATCAACGACGCGAATCCCCGGAAACTACACGCGTGCGTCTAGTGACACCGTCGCAATTCCTGCTGGCGTAAACGCGTCGGCCCCGCGCGAATCGTGCCTCCTTTGCTTTTGTTTTCTCGTTCTCATCGGTTTGATCAAACCGATGAATTCCCGATAAACGTCGGCACGCGTTTGCCGAGCCCGGGCAAAGCTAAAAGGATACACAAAAGCTTAAACCTCTCTATGTTTATCCGCACCGGAACAGATTACTTTTGTATAAATGTTTTTCCGGAAACTCGTAGCCGACCTGTCGCAAAATTTAGCACCTATCTGAGGACATGCTTCGATTAGCTGTTTAAATATTTAAATGTTTGGAAATACTGTCAATCGATCGACAAATTGTTATTCTACGCTTAGAATTCAATTCTCATTGTGAAAGAAATTTTCTGTGAGAATCAATACCTTTGTTAACCACTTGCCGTATAATTGGATTCGTGCTTACACAATTTCTTCGAAAAAAAAAGAAAAGAGAATTTGCATGTATTTTTGCTTCCAAGAGTTTAAAGTACTTCTACACAGATTTAATGCTTGTCTCACCTATCAAAAATGTTTACCAAAATACAATTAAGCTTGCACAAACAATCTACCAAAATATTAAGCTTCTATAAATAATTCCTGTGTTCGTCAACATGTTCTTAGAAAACTGAGTTTGCACTACTTACGTGCAGTTGATGTTCATTTTCTATTAGGAAAAAGGCAACCATTCTAAACGTGTAATAAATATAAGCATGAAATCATATTAAGAAATCGATAGAGCAGCCTTGAAAAATAGAATTTCAATTGTGCATCAATTTTTCGACCATTTTCAAATAAACGAGCTGCTCGCCCTGTTAACTTTGTTCAATTTAATACGTGCTTCGCCATGCTGTTTGAGCCTCCTTCTAATAGCACCATATTTTCCAGCAAACATCGCAGATTTTCGAAAGCGTCCCCACGTTTTCGTTGATATTTACGCGACCATAATCCGAAGGAGCTAAAAATTTTCCCGGATCCCGATATTACGGTGGCGGGGGTTTTGCATAATGGGGTTACGCGTTTTCGAAATTTATGAATGAACCCGATTACGATACGTGTTTAGCACAGCGAATACCGGTGTCGCGTTATTTATAAACAGAAAAAGAATGAGCGGTGCACGGGCACCGGATGCAATTTGGTCGCGTTAAATTCAGCACCGGGCACTTCCTGCAGTTTGCCCCGCTGATATTCAGCCTAAAGCATTTCATGTTTACACAGTGTGCCCGTAAACGCAACCAGGGAATCGCAAAATCGTCGGAACTATCCAATATATACGGCGCGCCACAATTGTCCGGCGAAATTTCATCAATATGTTTTCGTGCTAGAAATAGAGCGAAAAAATATTATACAAACACCGGTCGTATCAAACTTCATTGAAATGACGAAGCGAAGGCTACGGTTTTCATCAAACCAAAACTAATGGATCGGTATAAAGAATGAATAATATTTTCGCTTAAGCCGAACCGATGTCGATAGCAATTAATAATAGGTGCTATTGAAACGGTCTAATAATTTTAGATGGAATGTTATAGATAGATGACCGTATCGATTTCCATTTCTCGCCTAGATAACATTAATAGCATTAGTACTCCGACTACAGTCTATAAAATATTATAATTTATTATTAGTATTTTTTCCTAGACTTTTTATCATTCCTTTTCTACAGGTTAAATAGTGTTATTTAAACTCATAAAGTATACTGTTTATACAAATATGTCCTTGTGTTTGTTTTTTATAAAATACTGTAAATAATATTCTTCAATAAACAATTTTTGAGGAGAACATATTGAAATTAGGAATGCATTGTTATACATAACTGAAATTAATAAAGAAATTATTACCGGACTAAATGAAAATTTTTTCTATCTACATTTTATAATAGCAAATATAATTGAATGGAAAATGAACACTTGGTTTTTTACATTTTATTTTACAATTGCTGAGAGCGAATACGTTAATTGAATTGGAAAAAACAAAAAACGCAATTCTGTTATTATTTCATTGATTTGTTATTGACTTGTATGTGTTTTTTTTTCACTACCAATTATCGATTAATAACGTGAACCGAGTATAACAATGATCCGCATTACTGCACAAAATCTGAAAAACTTGCATCAGTAATAAATATATACTTCTTTTTGCAGATGAAAACCCGATGTACTCCTACCAATAACTATATCCAAAATTTACTAATTGTAAGTACTTTACTACTCATTTTATTAAGACCTGATTACATGAATGTGTATTGTTCCACCATTTCTCTCCAAGGATAAACTTTCTTCAATAGCTGAAACATATACTTCCATTTCTTTTTTTATTAATAATTAAAAATTTAATTCCTTAACATGCTGAATAATATCTTCGTCTATAACTAACCTGCATTTATAACAGACATGAATGAGTGATAAAAAACTGTTAGGACATTTAAAAAAAACTGTAATAATGTTGTTACCCTATTTACGTCTTCTTAAAATTATCATGAAAAATATTCATTTCTATTTCATTTCTGTTTCGCGCAGCTGGCTTAGAAATTTTTTATTTCGCATAGAGATCCGTAGTTTAACAATGACAAAGGAAAATCAAGAAAATCTTAAATATACTTAACCCTATCAAGATGCCGTGATAATAATCTAAAAACAGAAATCACCGTCGAGCACGTCCCTTAATTAAATATTAGTGAACATTGGCCAGAATTTAATTGGATATTGAAATGAACACGGGTCGATTTATTATGAACACATTTCGGTAACAATACACAGGTCTCCGCAGGTCATAAATTCCAATTCGAAATGTACAATATTTATCCCGCGCTGCGTTGTTTACTTCGTCTACTTAGCCCGCATTATGGTATTATCTGCCATCCAATTATAGGGTGCATTCGTAGAATTTATTGCCTCGTTTGTTTCTCAACAAAAACCCGCGTCTAAGGAATAAATCTACCTCTAGGGTTTAACCCCACATCCCACTGCTGTCCAGGATATTACCGAGGAAACTTGTTTCTATCCACATGCATATTTAATAGCCTATTTCTTTCCGTGTACTGTCTCCTTTTCAGTTGCCTCCCTTTACACCGAATAATTGTTGAACTGTTACAATTTATGTATACAGCGAAAATTTTATAAAATTCTGAGTGAATTAATTCCATGGGATTAATAAACTAGCAGCCAATAAGTCCCATAGCACAAGCTAGAAAAGTTAAAGTTAAGCTAAAAAATATCTATATTTTTCTGCATTAATTTTCTTATTGAATCACAGCATAGCAATCTTATCCTCTGTGTTAACCCCTCACCGGCATACTCGGTTGCTGAGTTCAGAATTTTTTATTTTCATTGCTAACAGGTTTTAATTACAGAGTATAATAATGGCAATATAATTAAGAAGACGTAAGATAACAGTTTTATATCCTGTACCATCTCTTCGCTGTTTCGGCCACTATTTACGAACTACCCGGTATACGCTCGTTCGTGTACTTGAAACATTAATACTGCTACAGATTAGGATCCGAAATTAGCTCGTAAACGCATGTTAGTGTTCCAAACGCGGCAAGGACTCGCGGCACTGTCACTAGGCAACTCGGCGACAGCGTTTTAGTCTCCTGGCGCGTTCCGGATAATTCAGTCAATTCGTTCCACATTCCGTGCGTTACTTTCCAGAACAATTTCATACGAATTGAACTGTAAAGTAATTGTAAAAGGAATACTATTCTTTGATCGACGCCGAACGTGGAATAGAACAACGAAGGTCTCGAAACAGTGAGGAGAGTTCTAGGGCTTTTAAGGGCTAGGCATTCCGGACATATATGGAGTACACACTGTACGCAGCCTTCCGTTCCCATACTATAAAACATTTCGAAAATATTACACTAACCTTCTTACAGTTCTAGACCGTCAAAAAATCTACAAAAATTCAGGAATAGCGATCGTTAATGCGTATCGGTAAAATGTCGGCGAGGGTCAGACATGACTCCGGCACAGGCCTAGAACTCGCAGCAGTCTGAGGATTGAATGGCTGACTGTTGGACCAATTACCCTGCTTGAAATTTTAAAAGATTTCTCCATCCTTTTTCCGTTGGTTCTTTTTCCCTTCCGCCCACGGGAATTATTGCGCATCTCGACACACCGGATGAAAAGATATAAAGCCATCGAACGGTCAGTTGCATGTTTGTTCCTTTTTTTTTTTTCGCAAAGTTCCGCACACAAATCCAAGCCAGGCCTTGACAAGTGATAACCTTTAACTAGAGTGTCGCGTACGCATAACGCAACCGGTTCCTCCGCATGCGTCTATTCGGCTGTTCGAAATCGATATCTCGAGGGAACGGTCGTGGAAATTAACACGCGGTTTGGCAGTTGTTGCGACGAATCTCGATCGTATTCGTACGATAGTTTCACGCGTTTCAAGAACGCGCCGTGTTTGTGTACACAGAACCACGGTGCCGTCGGGTTTTTTTCCGTTCCCCGCCGATGAAAATATTTACCAGAACAGTTGTAGTCGTGCAACATTCGACAGGTCAGCGTTATCGGGGAAAAACAAAGTGGCAGGGTGAATGCGCGATAGCCTTGATCCATGGATTACTTTTTACACTTGTTTCGTTCAAAGGATCGCGTCAACCACTTGTGCGTGAATCACGAGATCGACAGGTTTCGCAGTGCTTTGAAATCTGCTATTCCGTCTGTTGACTACTGGACCGCGGATTTCGTGAATTTATAACAAAAATGAGTACAGCGTTTTCTCTGTATATGTCGTCAAGGTCTGGATGATAAGCGTCGCGGAATTATCCCCACTACCGCGGGGTATACCCCGTGAGGACCCACGAAGCTCGAGCAGCCTCGATGAGTGTAAACATAACACGGGTATGTCTCCTGGACGATACATGTCGCTGGCAAGACCCGTGTTGTTGACATATACCGAGAATTCACTGTAAGCGCAATTTAAGTGGGCTCCTGCTTTGTACAATTTGCGCAGATCAGTGTTCAGTTTGCATAAAGATCTGTAGTCTATTTGATTACTACAATTTGGGCATTTTTTTACTGAGAAAAAAGTGTTGATGTCTCTGTCTCAATGACAAGTCAATGATTTTTTCCTCAGAGGTCATTTGTGCTGATTTGATTTGTGAAACACATGAAGAATCTAAAAGATTGTAATGTGTAATTTAAAAAAATTTATATGATATTCGTATGAATTTATATGAGATCACGAATATGATTCTCGTAAGGAGTTGATTTGTAAAGAAAGTTTATCATGGTCCTCCAGAATGGTTTCTTGGTAAATGCTAACTTGTTTTTACCTTCCCCTCGCAACCAAAAACTCCGTTTCCAGTTGTGAACGACAACGAACATTCCCAAGATAATAGATAGAAGAGGTAAGACGAATGAAATGAGATAGTTTCTTGGTTGCACCCGCAAAATACTTTGTATTCAAGGAACAGATACGGATCTTCGGAATTCAACGAAGTTAAATATTACCTCGAACACAAATCGAAATAAATGTGAAACGAATTCTCACGAGAACGAACACATGGTGCAAATTACCTTACAAATTGAATCTTACCCTGAATGAAACCGACTCGATAAATAAATAGGTAATAAACGAATATACTGATAGAGAACATGTTTTGAATACAATCTGATTTTCTTGATGAGAAACTTTAAAAGGAAAAATATTCAGAAACACTAATTGTTAATATTAAGTATTAAGCGAAATATAAAACAAAGGCACACTTTCGATAAAGCTCTTATTTTACAGTATCGTACATATTTATTTCTGATATAAACATAAGTAGAAGAAATATGAAAATAGTAAATTTTCCCTCGAGTAAGTATGGATAAACCAATATACAGGGTGTCCCAAAAATGTACTTCCTTGAAAGTGGAGGTTACTGGGGTCACTTGAAGCAACTTTTTCCTTTGCAAGAATGTTCTCCGCGACTTCGTTAAGAAGTTATTAACGAAAAACACGGACCAATCATAGCGCACCTATGACCGGACGGATTCCGACTCGGCCAATGCCAACGCCACGCTCAGTGGTATCCGCGCTGTGATTGGCCCGCGTTTTTCGTTAATAACTCGTAAACAAAGACGCGGAGAAGATTCTTGCAAGGGAAAAAGTTGCTTCAAATGGCCTCAGTAACCTCCCCTTTCAATGAAGTTCAACATTTTTGGAACAGCCTGTATTGTTAATACAGTAAGAATATTTTTGTCACGCGGTACATACAAAATACAACATGGCCACGTACCTTCCGGCGAATCGATTTTCACAGGTTTCTGGGCGAAATTTTGTTGAATTGGAGTTCGCTTTAGTTTGCCAAAATATTGAAGCATTTTAATTGAATAGGGAACAGACTGCGTCGGAGCTTAGATATAACATAGTTTTTCTCGGAGTCGGGAACTCGACTTTCTGCATTAATAAGCAACTATCGCTGGGAAACGGGGGGCGAAAGGGGGACGCGCGCGCGTACCAGCCCCATAGATATATATATATATATACCAATACGCGGGGGAGTCGGACTTCGAAATTAGCTTGCGGATCGGTGGCTACAGTTTTAAATGCACCAAGAGCCGGCCAGAGTCGGCTGTCACGATACGCTTTCGACAAGCACAGCTGCACACCCCGAACAAAACTTGCATTCTCCATTCTGCTGTCGAATATGCAGAGAGGCGTTTAACAATTCATCAATGCCGACAATGGCGGGCTCTACTTGCAACCCTTGCCACGACATTTTACGATCTTCCTGTCAGTCCGGAGCGTCGTCCGTGACGCGTACGTCGATCATCATGCGATTCGTGTTGCCCTTATCGCCATCATTTCATGGGAATTTTCTGACATTTTGTGTGACTCGATATATGTACCCTCTCCACTTTTCAAGTATTTTTTAACACGTTCGTTGCCGGTAAGAATCTTTTTCGTTGTAATTGTTGAGACGCAACGCAATGCGAGACCCATGGAAGGGTCTCTCGAACTTGACACCGAGTCCCGATCACTTCAACCACCCTTATTAGAAGCAATAAATTAGCCTAAGAGTCGAAGACACGTGAGGCCCAAGCGATGGGACTCGTCCCATTTTCTCTGCGAGTTTCCGGCACGAGTGCATAATAATTTAAGACAGCGTCTGGACAAGCTCTGAACACTCGCCCCCAATTTCTCCCACTGCTATTTTCCACCTCCACCACAAAGTTCGCATCCCTTTAAAAACCCATCTCTGCGTGTGAGTCGGCAGTCTTCAGTTTGCATTCAACCAGTCTTCAGTTTGCATTCAACCAGTCTTCTTGGTACAGTCGTTATAATTAAACTACGAGTTATTGTTATCAACAAGTTGTCCAAATTCTCTGTTACTCAAAACAGCTCACCCTCAACAAGAACTACCTAGCACGATTTTAATTAACCAAGCTGATCTTTTCCATCTACGCACGTACATACAGTAATTTTTGCTTATTAAGTGCAATGCATCTTCTTATGAAGAGAAGAATTTGTTTTATTTATTTCCAGTTGATTGTCAAGCGTTACCAAAAATTTTGTACGATTTTTATTAGGACCAAAAATGATTTATTTTATTTTCAATATGCTTCTTTTACTTCCGTCTTTTGTCACGTCTAACCTTTATCGGTTTACCTACATTCTCAGCGAGAAAATTATTAAGTGCAATGCATCTTCTTATGAAGAGAAGAATTTGTTTTATTTATTTCCAGTTGATTGTCAAGCGTTACCAAAAATTTTGTACGATTTTTATTAGGACCAAAAATGATTTATTTTATTTTGAAATTATGCTTCTTTTACTTCCGTCTTTTGTCACGTGTAACCTTTATCGGTTTACCTACATTCTCAGCGAGAAAATTATTAAGTGCAATGCATCTTCTTATGAAGAGAAGAATTTGTTTTATTTATTTCCAGTTGATTGTCAAACGTTACCAAAAATTTTGTACGATTTTTATTAGGACCAAAAATGATTTATTTTATTTTGAAATTATGCTTCTTTTACTTCCGTCCCGTGTAACCTTTATCGGTTTACCTACATTCTCAGCGAGAAAATTATTAAGTGCAATGCATCTTCTTATGAAGAGAAGAATTTATTTTATTTATTTCCAGTTGATTGTCAAGCGTTACCAAAAATTTTGTACGATTTTTATTAGGACCAAAAATGATTTATTTTATTTTCAATATGCTTCTTTTACTTCCGTCTTTTATCACGTGTAACCTTATCGGTTTACCTACATTTTCCGCGAGAATCCAAATGAATGAAACTAGGGGGCCACCCCTTCCATCAGCTACTTTTTGTAATGACAGAAATACTTTACCTAATTTTCCCGCTGGCTGCGGGAGTCCGGTTATTTCAATCCGTCGATGCGCGGAAATCCGTCCGGCGCGGCGTGTCGCACGTTTGCCGTCGTTTAACAATAAATATTTCACCGGCAGAGGCAGCTTTATGTCCCTGTTGATGAAGTTGCACCATCCGCGGTCGCGATACCTCCAAACCGCACGGAACAATATCCTTAAGTGGCCCTGGAAATAGCACGGGTTCGCCAGCCGCGTCGCGGCGTATCCTACGCGAACAAAGAAACAAAGATACACGACTACTAACTGCGACGACGCAAAACGGGAGACGCGTTATTATCAGGATAGCGCGGCACCGGTATATAATTCAAAGCTGTCCTCGGCGAAACGCGACGTTATAAAAGCCGCGTCATGGCTCGCGGAAAGACTTGCGGGAAAAGGAGCGAGTCCTAGACGGCGAATTTTGCAAAGTTTTACGAGACCCGATACACCCTGTTGCTCCGGAAAATATTGTGTTTCCATTGCAGGCGACGACTGTTGCCCGAATATTAGCTCTACGTCATCAGGAAGAAAAAGAGATACGACGACGACGACGACAACAACTTCGACATATCGTTTAGGAGAGTATTCGTCGGCCGAACGACAGATCCTCGATCAACCCGCGGTACAGAGGGTTTTCCTATTAATCCTTCTATCCAATAGTTTCAATTAAAAATCCGATAACACCCGACGTTCAGAATTTCAAGGACGGCACAGAGAATGTGTTCACGTGTAGGCCAGTGCTGTCGGGCAAACTTTGAGACGGGCATGGTGGAGGCAAAGGTACTAAACGTGAAAACTTTTACGTTACGATGGTTGGCACGCGGGATTGATTGCTGAAAATTAGTCGGAAGGTCGGTCGACGAAAGTTTCGAATACGAACAGGCGACATCCGGGCAGAGATCTACATCGGCGGCGCGATGACAAATGTAAGTCAAGAGCAGATTTCTCTGACCCTCGACTTCCCACTCGTAAAAACATCAGAAACCGCGACCGGACTCCGGCCCGGAGGTAGTACTGATACCGCGTGATTAATTAAGTGCACGGCGATAAGTCCGACCGTGGGCGATCGTCGGAAAGTACTTCATTGTGATGACAGAATGCATCTGCCGGCAGCAGACACCTGTAATTCAAGATGGCGAACGAGAGCAAGCCGAGGCATTCAATCACCTCTCGACAGGTCGACGAGGCTGCCGCAACGGCACCGGACGAATTTCCAATAGACATTTAATTATCCCAAACAACGGATGGCGTTGCCTTTAAATTCCCGCGAGCGTGGAGCAAGCTTGCTTAATTCGAACATCGCCGGTTGCCCTTTACTCTCGCGCTGACAACCAAAAATAAAATGTCGCAAAAATGCGTTGATACTCGCAATCCCTCCTCATACTGCGTCATATATGCAGGTTGTTCGACTACATATGGTAGAAAATTTAAAGGGTGGTACTCCGTGACAATATAAGACTAAAATGACAACACCGCCTAAAATGCGGCAACCCGGTTGACAGGGGTGCGTGTTGCGTACGTCATCATACACCTCCTTACGCTGCATCATGTACAGTGTTCGACTACAGGTGGCTCTCGATGACAATATAAGACGAAAATGAAGAGTAACAAAATTGTCTTTTAGTTATTAACCATTAAAAATTCGGCAACTCGGTCAACAGAGGTGTACGGTGAGTACGTCATAGAGTCAGTCACCTTTACAGCCAACTCGTTGCCAGTACCATATATTGTTCAATGTGTATTTTATTAGGCTAGCTTTAAAATTTTATAAATTCTTCGGCCAACAGCCAAAGTGTTAATGAATCTTGGGAACAAGTACGTGAAACGCAGACACAATGTTTGGACAATTCTCAGGAGGATTAACTGACAATGAGTGTTTCTGTGTCGGACGTTTAGACTCCCCAGAGAAACTACCAAGGCCACAGGCAGAAAAAAGGAAGTTAGCTGCCTCTTGCACGTCCACTCGGTGATGATGTTGGACCATTGTAGTCAGAGTGGTTGGTAGCTCCATATCGCAAGGTCGGTTGGCTTTCGAGGCCAACGTTTCATCTGCTTGGGCACTGCCTATGCAGAGACATTAGAGCTTTAGAAAGGGCCCACCAACGTAGACGTACCTACGACCTGCAATCTCACCGTCAAATTTGTAGCATGTTAAAGTTGTGGTCTAGCACATCAGCTATGCGGGTTGATTGAACCTGTCGACTAATCCTTCATCCAAAGAGGCCGCATAGAGCTACAGACCTGTAGATTAGAGCTATAAACGAACCGCTCCAGGCACTTGTCGTGGACGTTAAGGGGGTGCGCATGCGCGTTTCCAATGCAACATTTGGAAATTAATTTAACGAAGTGAATATCTAAATTCGAAAAATATTAATAAGTCATTTAAACTGACAGAACCGGAAGAAAAGATGATTTGTATACGATAGCTAAACTCTAATAAGCACGTCGAACTTCGCTCCTCCGTATTTAAAACTTCGAATAGACGAACGTTCCTTCTGCACATATAAAAAAGAATTAACCAAGTTTTCTCAGCGGAGAAAGAATTATAAGTTAAGAAGAGAAGACGTAATACCGCCTAGGAATACACGATGTGAAAAACTTTCGACTTCGAAACTTCACTTATTCCTTGTACAATATAACCTTCGTTACTCATTCAGAAATATAATTAATGTTTTTCATATTTTTCCGTGCTATCTTCGAATTCTAGAAACTGCATCGCCCTTAATCGTTTGTTCTTATGCAATCAATTTTTGTCCATGAAGGACTGATCCCTCCTTAGGGGTTAAGCAAATAAATTGTTCAATTGATTCGCGATACGTTCGAGTCTTTGCGATACTCGGCTCAAATTCGATTCGAGAGAATAACATTTCTACGCGCCAACCGAAAAGCAATGTGACTCTGCCGTTTGATACGAGCACCCTCGGCGACCATGCACAACGTGCTTGCGAAACATGCCATTTTTCTCTGTTTTAAAGTAGCGTTATGAAAGCAACCGATGTTTCGCTTCCACGACGGGAGTCCCGCTGTAACCAGAGGGGTGCGCGAATATTTTCCTTTTCATCTTCGTTGACGAGCTGACAGGAAAAGAAGAGAGCGGAGAGAATCTCGGGCTAACGAGGAAAATCGGGGCCATGAAATTCAGGCAAATACAAATAGAGAGAAGCGGAAATGTCGGAGGAAACTGGCACGCTTCGAATGCTTCGGTGTCTGGCTTGACCTGTCTCCCGGCGTATCCGGAGTAACCCGTAAGAATGAAGTGCTGCTGCTCTCTCTCTCTCTCTCTCCATCTCTTTCGCCGTCCGGAAACAAATGCAGAATCCGCAAACTGCACCCTGCCCAGAATGATGAATGAAATGTTACGAGAGTAACGGCGCAGCGAGAAAGATCGACCGACCACGTACGTTCGCATCGCTAAAGGTGGACAGTAATTTTCTGTCGGCGCGGCGGCATTTCGAAATCCCGTCGCAATCCGCAAAATCAAAATGTTACCTGAACACCGCCGAAAAAGTCGAACTGTTACCACAGCGTGGACACACTACTGACCAACATGCTGTCGCATGTCTGATTCATTTCAACGCTAATCACTGACGACCGAATATTAGTCATTTTAGTTTCTTGCGGTAAACAAATCACTATAGAGTTTCTTGAATGAGTCAAAACGATCCGCGAATTTAGCGATAGATGAGATCATAATTTTTTAGAAAGTATAAGAATATCCTTGCTAATTTAAAAATATTCAAGCGCAGACAAGAGTCGTAGAACGTCGAGCAAATTTTTAAAAACTTTTTTCCAATAGCTCCAAAGATGGCCGCGAAACACTTCCAAATGCCAAGAAGCATGCTAACAGACCGATGCAAATATGCGATAGATTGTGAATTTTATATGCGATTTGTGAATTTTAAGCAATTCTTTGACTTTAAAGTGTGTGTTTTTACTTTCTGATTATGACTTTATTTTAAATGGACTCTTCATGAACAAGAACCTCGCTCGCCATCTGGCAGTGAGACCTGCAAACTTGAAACTACATCACAGTCGAGAGGTACAGAAGAAAAGACAAGGTATACCTCGTCTGTGATACAAACAACATTCATTCGATATTACCGCTAACTCGTGAATGTGGGCATATTAGCACAGATGAGGTATAGGAGTAGACCAATTACCATATGGGGTTTCGTGTCTCACGATCTGAAATACCGACATCGTTAACAACAACTAGATTTCTTACGCCCTCTACGCTGACGAACGATAAATGTTGCAAATAGATCCACGATAAGCTTAGACCGAATACCAATTTTAAAGCAAATATACCAATTTTATAATAGGAACTTTTGAAAAGTTCCGAAGCAGATTTCAATTAGAAATCCAGAGAAAAGTTGATAATTTTCAGTGAATGAAAAGATAACACGAAACAAAAACTTTGTGTTTCGGCTAATATAATTGAAAGGAGCTACCAAGAAGGTGAAGGTAGGTCAAAGGTAAACAAGGAAAGCAGGAAGGACCCTTGGACCACCCCAAGCAAGTTTAAAATAAATTCAGACACAATTCCATTAAATACACAGGTTTTTATTATTAGTAAGTCTTAAATTCTATTTCACAATGTTATCGCGAATTATAATTGTGCAGCTATTAGCTCGATATTATTCTCTATTTGTAAGATTACTAGAAGTTTTTACAAATAGAGAATAATACCGATTGCCCGGGTCTCACCACGAGGAGGTTGCTGCACAAGAGACCCGAAAGGAAGCCAGAAGGAATTCAATACGCTTCCTTCTGACTCCCTTTCTTACAACGGCGGTTTACAATCTTACAAACTAAATTTCGCAGATCGCTAAATGGGAAAGATTACTTATTCCACAGGCGGAAAAGGTCACTTTACCATTTAGCGTATGTCGAGTAATTATTGCGGAGCAAAAGGTGTGAATCGGAGAAGAAGTCTCCGATCCACGGGAGATCAAAAACGAATCAGGCAGAAGGCTCTGATCCTTTCAATGAGAGAAACAAGACCGAACCAGAGCAGAAGGCTCTGG
>CM052132.1:4360509-4398789 GCA_028454255.1 Halictus ligatus | reverse complement strand
ACTAACGCACGAACTTAAGTCGAGCAATTATTGTAAGCAAAAAAAAATAACTAAGTCTTACAAGTCTCTGAATTATAACAGAGAAAATAAAAAGGAGCAGAAGGCTCTGGTTCGAGGGTGACTCTACCAACTGGTCACAGCAGAAGGCTGTGACCTAAATCAAAAAGCGAAACTAACAATGTGAATCTAACACAATAATTGCTCGAGAACTAATACGAACTTAGAAATAAGAAGAAGTCTTCTTTCGATGCGGTGTCTTCGTTCGACGATAAATATTCTTGACTGTAACACTCACTCTGAAACAGACTAATAATAATTAGACATGATACAATGGTGGAGCCGAACTAAAAGAAGACGACGAAACAAAGACGAAACGGTGACCCCGCACACGAGTGCGACCTACCTGACATGCACAAGAGTGCGAAATCTAACCAGCTCACGAGAGCCAAACCTAACTCCAGCTCACGAGAGCCAAGCTAACCCCGTACACGAGTACGACCTACCTAACATGCACAAGAGTGCGAAATCTAGCAGCTCAAGAGAGCACACGAGTGCGGCCAAACCGACAAGAAATCAACGAGAATAGATAAAGTCAGAACTTCCATCTACTGAGGTGGCGCTTCGGGTCGCCTCGGGTTCGCCAATACCCGTACTCACCCCCAGCAGTGAGCCCCTGAGGGACCTCAGAATACCAATTTTAAACCAGATACATAAATTTTACAAGAGGGACTTTTGAAAGTTTAGAAGTAAATATTCGATCGGAAATATGAACAATCCCAATCGAAAATAAATCTTGCGAAATTAAGACGCAACGACCTACAAGCTAGGGTCGCTCCGGGTTCGATAATACCCGTACTCACCCACGGCCCCATCCGTGAGTGAGTCCCTGAGATACCTCCGTTAGGAGGAATACCAATTTTAAACCAGATAAATAAATTTTAGAAGAGGAACTTTTGAAAGTTCAGAAGTAATGTTTAATTGGAAAAATAATCAATTTCAAACAAAAATAAATATAGCGAAATTAGGACGCAACAAACAACAAGCTAGGGTCGCCCCGGGTTCTCTAATACCGGTACTCACCCACGGCCCGGCCCGTGAGTGAGTCCCTGAGGGACCTCCATCCGGAGGAATACCAATTTTATGTCAAAAATATAATATAATAAAATTTTAGAATACTAATTTTATGTCAAAGATATAATATAATAAAATTTCGGAATACTAATTTTATGTAAAAAATATAATATAATATAATTTCAAGAAAAGAAACTTGTGAAAAATTCCGAACCAAATATAAATTAAAAATATAGAAGTAATAATTGACGGCGTTCGTTTAAAGAACACGTATTCCAAAATCTAATATAATATAATAAAATTTCGGAATACTAATTTTATTTCAAAAATATAATATAATATAATTTCAAGAAAAGAAACTTGTGAAAAATTCCGAAGTAAATACGAATTAAAAATACAGAAGTAATAATTGACGGCGTTCGTTGAATGAACACGTATTCCAAAATATAATATAATATAATATAATATAATATAATTTCAAGAAAAGAAACTTGTGAAAATATACGAAAACGCAATAAAAATACAGAAATAATAATTGACGGCGTTCGTTGAATGCACACGTATTCCAAAACAGAAAATGTATATTTGTATTGTCACTTACCAGTTGTTGAAAGTTGACCAATGTGTGCGGAGGCGGCTTCCAGGAAACGCTGGCCGACCGCGTGACAGCTTGAGGTAGCTCAGGGTTGACCAGTGATGTCCACTGCAGCTCTGGAGAACCCCTGGTCCACTCGAAGGTAGGCGAGGGTAGGCCAGGGTGGTCAGTGTGGGCCAGGGCAGCTCTGGAGAACCTCTGGTCAACTCCAACTGTCAACTCCAAGGTCCTTCGGCCTCCTGGTCCCGGAGCACTTCCGCTCCCTCCTGAGGGCGCACTTCGACTGACGGACCGAGCGCGGCCGCCGAGTGCGCGGTGCAGAGTGCGCAACTCCCCCACCCCAAACTAACTTCGCTAGATTTCGATCGCCGCGATCGTAATTATTGATAAATCTGTTATTTCCGACTGCTTAATGTTTATAACAATTTCTTTTGGCAATGGTATCAACAAACACTCCCTTGACCATCTTGCCATCTAATTATTTAGTAAAAATAAATTATAGAAACCGAGATATAAAATAACTTTTGAGCCATGAATATCCGCACGCATTAATTTATCGCACGATATTCACTGTTAAATTTATTCTTTCTGGTTGTTTAATGTTTATAACAATTTCCTTCTGTAATGATGTCGATAAGCACTCCCTTGAGCATCATGTCATCTAATTATTTAGTAAAAATAAATTATAGAAACCGAGATATAAAATAACTTTTGAGCCATGAATATCCGCACGCATTAATTTATCGTACGATATGCACCGTTAAATTTATTCTTTCTGGCTGTTTAATGTTTATAACAATTCCTTTCGGCAGTGGTGTCGACAAGCACTTCCTTGACCATCGTGCCATCTAATTATTTAGTAAAAATAAATTATAGAAACCGAGATACAGAATATTTTTAATAAATATACTGTGCTCGAGGCCATTCTCGGTTGGACGAACGCTGGCAGAAACCTTTTGTTTACCTCTGTTGTCATACTTGTCACGAGGCCATCGTTTCCCAAATTCCAAAATATCAAATCCGCTGCCCGTCGTTCTTGGCTCGCTCGATTACCGCTTTATCATCACGCCGTTTGAATAAACCTTACCTCGTGTTATAATATAAATTTTTATAACAATTCCGTTCGCCAATGATGTCGACAAGCACTCCCTTGACCATCTTGTCACCTAATTTTTTAATAAAGATAGATGATAGAACTCAAGGTACAGAATAACATTTGAACCATGGATAAATGTACACTGATAAATTTATTGTCTCTGCCTGTTTAACGATTATAAGAATTCCTCTTACCAATGATGCTGTCGAATAACCCCTTAGCTATCTTACCACCTAATCTTTTTAGTAAAAATGGCTAATAGTACTCGAAGTATGCTCAGATGGCCTCTCTGACAGGCATCATACGACCGAATAATGCAAAATGTTGCTCGACAACGCAAAAGTAGGACCTGCCTGGTAGCGAGCGCTCTAGATTTATCCTTTATCTAGCGTTTGTTACCACTGATAAGCCTCATCTTTGCATTATCGAGCCATAAATCCGCACCTCCCGAACCCTTGCAACCTTGTACGATCTAGCGTTGTGTGCGGCACACCAAGATACACGCACACGGCACGCACACTGGGGCGGATCAAGGCCACCTGGCAAAGCTGGACCTTAATACCACGATTCGTATTCTGTAAGTGTATCTTTACTCGTTGTAAGCTCCATGCATCACTCAGTTGCTAAGTTGTTAGTATCATTCTTCACTGTTACCCTTCGCGACATTCTGTGCGGGGGTCTCCGACATGATTAAAGCAAGTGTGGTTAAATCTCCCTGTACTTCATTTATATCCTTTGAACACGTGGAGAGGTATGTAGGACTCTCCATTCTCCGTCTGATTCCACATTGGGTACCAAGTTAAATCCTACATGATCCTACATTGGTGACTCGAAATCCTACAATAATACGGTGACTGGCGTACTCCTACGATATTGCTTCCACAATATTAGTTCCGGCCGATACGGTAGGATGTGACACAAAAATGGTAAGAGGGCTCTAGAATATAAAGCAATGCCAAATCAGAGGGGAAGAGACGAAAAGTCTACTGATAAAGAGAAAAAATCATATAATAAAGAGATTTTGAACAAACAAAGCAAGGTTTCGGGTCTACCAATGATGGAAATACCGTCCGAAGGTTTTTCAGGAATCCAGAAGTATCTGCATCGATTACTGAACTTGATGGAACCTTAATTACTAGATTTGCAACAATTTTGCAAGTGTTATCATGTGGTTTTATTATCAATGCTGACAAATTTAAAACGTATGCCTTCGAAACAGCTGAACTTTTTGTGAAATTATATCCATGGCACAATATGCCTGCATCCGTCCATAAAGTTTTGTTGCATGGGAAGTAGAATTGTAGAATTTTATATATTATTTACATAATTCAAGTTCTTCTGGTACAGAGATTTCCTTATTTAGATTGTAATAATGATTTATTATACCAGCTCCTAGAGCATCAGCTATGATATTAATAGTGGTTCTTATACGATCTCTGCAATGTATTATTTTAATGGAATACGCTAACTAAATTTTTGGTTTTATATATATTGACGGATACTTACACAAACCAATCTATTGCAATAATTAATGAAACATCTTCTGCTGGAACTCCTACAGAGTTGAGTACCATTATTAACATTACATAGCCACCACTAGGCAGACCAGCAGCACCAATACATGATACAGTGCATGTAATACTAAAATTTTTACCCGAATAGAATCATAAGTACACTTATATCGTACCTATAGATTTTTTGTCAATATTTGTAATACTACTTACCTAATTATTATGATTCTAAATAGCGAATATTGTAGTCCATGTAACTGAATTATAAAAATTGCTCCAATATTTTCATATAATGCTATGCCATCCATGTTTATTGTAGCACCAATTGGTACAATAAATTTAGTTATTTTGGAAGGTATTCCAATGCTTTCCAAGCATGCAATTGTCATAGGAACTGTAGCTGTACTAAATTTTAATTTTGACAACTCACAATTTTTCTGACTGAAAATAATTTAATAAGATAACTTAATTACCTTGACGATGTTCCAAATGCAGTAGCAAAAGCTGGTCCAAGTTTGGATATAATTTTGTATGGAGATTGTCGTACACATATGAAATACACGGAAGGGAGTAATATAAAACCTTGTATAATTAAACCACTAAATACAGTTAACATATAAACACCCAATCGTTTTAATATACTTCCAAAATCATCTACTTCCAGAATTTTTGCAGAAATGAGAAACAATACACTTACTGGCACTATCCTAAAAAATATAAATTTTCCTTTTTACTATCGTTCAATATTTTCTCCATGATTCGTCAATGATAATTATATTCACATTATTGCCCAACTCATGATCTTCATCATTGCTTCTGATAAGGAATAGAAAAATATTTTTAAGGGTTCACCTTTTTTATCTATTTTTCCAATAGCTAGACCCAACATTATACTAAAGAAAACTAATCCTAAAACATTTGTTCCTGGTGCATTCCTATGATTTATTTGCCATTCAGCTAATGGTACTATGGAAAAAAACAAACATTGAAATAATCAAAGTTTTGTAAAATCATTCCACTATATTTAGAATGAAGTTTCCTCTATTATTGTTCAAACATACCGGAGTTATTTTCTGGTATTTCTAACACAGTTTGATACTAAAACAGTATACTTATCAGTGTTATGTATCAATAACAATGATTATGTAGAATTAAATATTCTGTTACCTGATTCAAACATGCATTTATCAAGTTTTCTGGTATCAAATTTCTGTGATACAAAAAGATAGGATTAAATCAAAATATGAAATAAAAATTAGTGTCGAAGGATGAAGAAATTAGTGAATAAAGAAATACCGAAACAGATCTAAAATTGTGTCGATTGTCATGTAATATCGAGTTGAATTTTGTGATAAAACATTTTCATTTTTGAGAATTTCCCCAGGTCTTATTGTTTGAACTAGTATTACGCTCAATGTTATCCCGAGTATCGTTGTCATTGTGTAATAGCACAATACCATTAGTCCAATTTTACCTATAAAATCAAACTATACATCTATAACATCAACTTCCAAAAAAGTTATCTGACGTTTCATTTATTCTGTATTTACCTGACTTGTTCAAATTACAAGTAGCACTCACAATGGTAGATATTACAAGAGGCAATATTAAACAATTAACCAACCTCATGAATAGTTCACCAGGGAACTTGAGATACATAATGCTTCGCGCTGGCCATGGTTGAAGCGTAAAGCTTTTGAGAATACTACCTAATATAATTCCAGCGCACACACCGAAGATTATCCTTAATATTATTTTTTGCTTCAGCAGAACCTTTGTCAGCTTCATATTTATTATTACGTCACAAGAATTAAATTGTATGTGTACATTTAGGTATATCACAGATTTGCAATTTGAACTAAGAAAATCACATTTCCTTTCATCGTTTTATATGATCATTAGTTATATAAGATCTTGCAGTATCTTATATCTACAGACGATAAGAATTCTTATCTACTGTTCTAAGGTGCATTTGTCAAAATGTAATTATTTATTCAAGTATTCTATTTCCTACATATGGAGAATGTTACCTTCAACAAAATATCTTATTACAGCGGACATACTTACGTTCTTTTATAATATTGTAGATGTAGTAGTTCTTTCGATTAGAAGTAGTAGTAGAAGTATTAGTAAACAAATGAACAAACGATAAGTGTTGATACTTTGCCTTTTATTTATTTTGCACCTATTACAATATAATAAATATGATCGTGCACAATACATGAAGGATGTGTATTTACACACGTTTTTGTTCTTTAAATTTTCAGGCCATAATTTTACGTATTTGTAACTGAGTTCGCATTACCATGCTATATATCTTTAATCATTTAATATAATTTATACATATCTTTACAATTCTGTATCGTCTTTCAAGTTAATTGTTAAAACATCACATTATGCATTTCGTCTGCATCCAGTCTTCTCAAGAAAAAGAATCTCAAATAATCTATTATCGTTTCTTCAATAAAATGATTACTATTAATCCTTAGAGTTCCAATAATTAGTTCACTGTCGTTTATATGAAGTTTATTAGTGAGATCAGTAAAGAAATTTATTAACGTTACATTTATACAAAGTATGTTTCGTAAGTTTACATATCTAAATCTACATATTTTCCTATGTTGTTTAATATTTGGTTTTTTATTCCGTATATTACTCAATTTCCACTGTAATCAGGGTTCTTTATAGACCTTTCTCTCTTGTGCTTCACTTTTTCAGGTGAGGTAATTTGATTTTGCTCAAATAAAAAGAGAAAAATTTGTTTATTGACTTTCGCTTTTTGGTAATTACGATTCGCCAGCCACAGTAACGGATTCCGGTGTCCTGCTGAGGTGTTTCTGTTAACACAACCTATATCACAGAAATTAAGACTGCAATTAGACATTCGCTCTAGTGAAATCAACCGCGATTAAATATTCTTACATTTAACAATTAATTATTGATTGACATAAACTTGACACAATACAGGCACACTTAAACATAGATTAGTAAGACCAGTTATTCTGAAAAGATTAGAAAGGTAAAACTTTTAAAACTCACTGTTGCTAAGCGTAGAACTGTATTGCAAAATCTAATGTTATACATAGTTATTCTTGACCATGCAAAAATGTGTAAGTCATGATTTAGTAAAAAGGAATACAAATACATAATCTACTGATACCACTTCCAAAATTGGACACTGCGATTACAGTGCATAAGGATTGTCTACATCTATTTTTTATAAATTGTGTAATCATTCGGATATTGTAATACCATTTCACGAGACTACAACTAAACTTTCATAACAGAAAAAAAAACCTAAGAACTCATACAACAATCTTTAAACGAAAATTAACAAACAAATCAAACGAAATTCAAGGAATAAAAATATTTAAAATCTAATTCTAAGTGTACAATTCGATGGAAACTGTATATATGCATGAAGCATAATGAAATTGGTGCATTGTAAGAGATACAACAAATATATTGTTCTATTTATTTATACAATGAAAGTTTCTTAAGGCTTCTATGATTTATTCTTTTTTTTTTTACATATGTTTAAGGTATAGACACATTGTTTTCATGATCAAAAGATGTTTCCTGCAATCCTTAAAAATAAAACTGATTCAATACCTTTCCCTACAAAGGCGTTTCCTTTCGTGCCTCTGCTTTCCACTGAAATCCATTTACTCGCGTCGTAATGGGTTTATTCCTATTAGTTGCATTCTCAATTCCATTTCTAACACCTGCTACTAGTCTCATGGCTGGGTTGGACACCAAGCCATTGCGCTTTGGTTTTGCATTACTTGCGCTAAAAAAGAAATAAGTTGTAAAAGGCTTCATGTAATTTTCAATTGTATTCATAAAATTATATAATTCAATTGTATGGTCATAATAATTAGACTGCGGATCTTCTGCATGTGTTATAAGAGCGGGAAGTTGCATAAAAATTGATTTCTCTTCTTCATAATTTTATTAAGTTGAAAATAATGTGCCAGTAATACTAAATTCATTTGATGTTTCTGATACATATATTGTATTTCCCATAAATGCATAAAATCCGCAGTCTAACAGGATAAAATATCCACCTGTAACATATAAGTGACAGATGAGGACAACTACCATGAGGGTTCAAATAAGTCATAAGATAAAAGATTACCTGGCAGGTGTATGGTCAGAAGTGTGTTTCACACTCCTGCCAACACCAGCGCCACTATTCCCCAGAATTATCCTCATATGCGTGTCTCTAGTGAAATGAGTATCGGCTGAATTTCTCTTTTCGTCGAGCCCGTTCTTCTTGTCTTTGCCAACATTTAAGCCTAGCATCTCGTTCGTCAATTCGAATGGTTTGCTAATGTCATTCTTATCGATGATCTCGGTCTTTATGTTGATCGGCTCGTAGATGGCTGGCGTGTGACTGTAGCTGGTCAGCTGCGCCTTGTACGGTATGTTCTGGTTTCCAGTTATCAGGGAAACCCCCAACTGACTTTGTATCACGTTCGCTGCAGTTTGGGCGCTCGGTGGACTGGTGGTGTTCGTAGGTGAATAGGGTATCAGGCTGTCGCTTAATGGCGAATGAGGTGGCGAAGCATAGATCGGGCTCTGTGGTTCACTTTTCAATGGCGACAAGAGTTTGCTGAGCGGTCTGCTTTTTGCTCCTCTCGAGCATTGTTGGAGTTGTTGCGTGAAAGATAATGGTGTCTAAAATTATAGGAGTCAGATAACGGTCTGGTCTTTCGTGTGATCTGTGATCATAGCGTGTATAGATCAAGTTGATTTCTACGAAGCGTATGTGAACAAGGTTTTCGTTTATAGAGTGACTTAAAAGTGTGTATGAGCTGCGAGCGAGTGTGTTGTTGTTGCCAAAGTGAAACAAATCTTCTCATGGTTAGGATAAGAAACGATCTGTACACGAGTGCATGGAACAGAATGAACAAAGCATGCAGCGGTTAATGAAACGTGTGATGGATGAGCTGATTGGAAGTGGTATCGGAACTTGAAAATTCTTCGAGTGCAGTTATGAGTTAATGGTAAAGGTTTAGAAACTTTTTGTTACCTACTTTTATTACCTGATTCACCATTGAATTCTGATTGAATTTCCCTTGATCGCTCTTTGTGCTGCCCGTCAAATTGCTGCTAGATTTACTGTTGCTCGAGTTATTGCCCAGGGAGACGCAGCTTCTTCTTTTCGTTGAATCTGGCGATTCTGCGGGACTGTACTGCGTAGAGAGAGGATTTAGAATTGCAGACGATGGTTTTGTCTCTGCTGTTGAATTGGAGGTCACCGAAGTAGCACTACTACTTCCACCTACATCATAAGGAATTTAAAAAGTATGCAGGTTTTAACAAAATACTGTATTCACCATTTTCGCATAAATTAAACCAACCTCCATTAATACCAGGTCGGAGAATTCGTTGATTAGCAGAGTGTTCTTCAAGAAGCCTCACTACCGTGTCATGGCCACTCTTAGCAGCTACCTTAATTGCATTTCGGCCACAATGGTCGGAATGACTAGGATCAGCACCATGATTTAGAAGTGCACGTACACAGTGTTCATGGCCTTCCTGCGCAGCTATACCTAATTTGAATTTACGAATAGGGACAAAAATTGAATTAACTTGGTAGGTGATGTTTGTGAAAGGAGGCACATGCGCATCTTACCTAAAGCTGTTGCACCTTGATTGCAAGTATGATCGGGGGTAGCTCCATGCTCTAGAAGTAGTCTGACAATGGCAGCATGTCCTTGCCAGGCTGCAGAATGAAGAGGAGTTCGATTCTCGTTGTCGCAGGCGTTTACATTGGCAGCACCTTCTGTCAACAGTAGGGCTACCATCTCAACGTGCCCTTGCCAAGCACTCACATGCAGAGGTGTTCTTCCCTACAAAGTTGCAACGTATTTATTGATTTGGATCCCCGATACATGAATAGAAATCGACAAGGAAAACTCATATTAGAATGAAAATTCACATGGTCACTCACTTCTGAATCTCTACTTTCTACATCGGCGCGCGCATGTTCCAATAAAAATCGTGCCATTGCTAGCCTATTTTCCAAGGCAAGGATGTAGAGAGTGCTTCTGCCGTCCGCGTCTTTCGCGTTGACATCAGCATTGTGGGCTAATACTACCCTGACAGTGTCATAATGCCCTTCCAAAGCTGCAAGTCTGTATTCAGTTTTATTGATAAAAGAATAGTTTATCAAATGGACGGTAGGAGAACATTTTAATGCTCTGGAGAGTAAAACTAGAGGAGCACCTTAGAGCAGTCTTCCCATCGTGAGCGTGTTGATCAATCGGTGCGCTATGCTGATCTAATAGTCTCTCAACGAGCGTATAGTGTCCCTCTTGCGCTGCAAGCATCAAGGCTCCCTTCCCGTCATTGTCCGTTTCATCAATTTTGGCACCAGCTTCCAGCAATGCTTCGCAAACATCGATGTGACCTTCGAAGGCCGCGTAGTGCAGGGGTGTCCAGCCTGAATTGTCTCTGTGTTGCTCATCTAAGCCTAGAATTTCGTCATCTTTATTTTTCTCTTTTCTTTCGATTACAAGACCCGATTCGTAATTGTCCTGGCAAGAGCGAAATAGTGTATACGATGTTGGAGCAGGGATCTGTACCTCTGTCTAGTAATTGCTTCACCACATCAGTGCCACCTTGGGCAGCAGCCACACTGAGGACGGTCCTGCCCTCGTTATCAATGCTGTCAACGTAACATCCCCAGAATAACAGAAGGGCGACAACCGATCCATGACCCATACTGGCTGCTGCCCACAAAGGTGTGCGCCCAGTAGCGTCGCAATGATCCACGTCCGCCTCGTATTCCAAGAGCAGTTCACAGACATCTCTGTGACCTTCGAATGCTGCTACCAGCAACGGGGTCATTCCGTCTTTGTCTTGATGATCAACTGCAGCTCCCCTCTCCAGTAATATTGTGACCACCTGTGACGCAGAGTAACGTTCGTTCATTTAGATGTGAAAACCAATTGTGTGATTTACATATGTGTTCTGGTATTAATCTAATAAACCATATTGCGCCGACGCATCCGAACACAAAACAGAACGGTAAATATTAACGCGTGTTATTCTTCTTAGATGGACGAACCTTTGCATAGCCATGATTGGAAGGGACACACAAAGCAGCGACACTGAGTGCTGTTCTACCGTCGCTATCGGCATGATCGATCTCTGCGCCGAAGTCTAGAAGGTGTTCGACTATCTCGCTATGACCCATGTAGGCAGCAGCAATTAAAGCGGTTCTGCCTTCGTCATCCGTTCTGTTGACGTCGGCGCCGTGCTGCAGAAGCGCTTTAACGATGTCTTCGTGGCCACCCCACGCAGCTGCTCTCAGAGCCGTTCGTTGATCCCAGTCAGCGCAATCCACTATCGCACCGTGCTCCAACAGCATTTCGACCACCTACGTGATTACGTGCGTTCTTTGTTACCTTTTTATTTATGACACAGTATTTAGAATCGGAACAAGTATTACAAGCTACCTCGCCTGGCCTCAGCACTTTAAACATGTCCCTAGTCACGTGTTCCTCTAAATGTTTTTCTATTATCAATAGTAAGCGAGACATGTAAATTGCTCAAGTTAGGTGGGGTGCTCTGTACATTAGCTAGTAGACGCTGGTAATTGAAAGTTCAGTTACTATACACGGCGGACTACACAGGGTGTTCGCGTTATTACTAACCAGCGTGTTTCTTACAAATAATATATACTGGACAAAGAAATAGGAAAATACCGTTTTTTTTTTAAGCAACGCAGCGCCGGGGACCGAGGGAATCTGATAACTTCAGAATTTTCAGATAATTCAGAACGAGGTCTAGGAAGGACACAGAGATACACATGGTACTCACAACGGTTATACACGTGCCTATCGAGTGCTGAAAAGCTGTACGCGTTATTGATTTTCTAACATGAATCACCTGAGTGTGTCCTCCCCAGGCTGCAGCTCTGAGGGCGGTCCAACCATCGCAATCCGCATGATCCGCGCAGGCACCAGCAGCCAGAAGCACACGGACCACATCTGCGTAGCCGTGTCTGGCGGCCAAGTTCAAAGGTGTCTGACCGTGGCGGTCTGTAGCTTCCAGTTTCGCCTGTAACGGTGAGAAATTCTTAATACACCACGCGGCGAGCGCAGCTATGCTCCAGTTTAATTACGTTTAAATGTTCTTAGAGGATGAGCTTATTACGTTGGTAAATGGAAATTCACCTGAGGGCATGTTGTTAAAGCCAACTCCAACAAAGATGCATTACCATCTGCAGCAAGTGTGTGCAGCACTGTTCGTCCGCAAGAGTCTGTTTGATTGATGTCTCCGCTCTCGCCGAGTAGTTCCGTTAACGGCTCGCTGGGAGACTCATCCATTGGGCTGACATCTTGCGAGACCTTCCGCAACAGGGTAAGATAATTGTTATTTAATCTCGTGATTCCATCTTTAATTATAACGATGCACTTGCACGAAGCGCTAAATGAAGACAGATTATACCGAACAGTGGAGATGTGCGAGAGTCCGAAAATCTCGGGTACCCTCGGAACGAGTCGGGAAAGCATCGGGTCGAATTCTCGAAAATTTCGTGATTCGCGAATATATCGGCATTCCCGAGAACCCTAATATGCTCGCGAATCCCAGAATTTCCAAGAACCCGTCTCAACCCTGAAACAAATTCTCGTCCCGTTACGACCCGACATTTTCGGGTTCTCGCACACGTCTACTAAGTAGGAACACTTATGTACCTGACTAGAAGAAACAGCATCCTTGTTGGCTTCGTCTTCCACAACCTTCTCAGACGGTTTAGCTCCAGCGTCGATAAGTAATCTCAATAGTTTGACTTCTTGTCTGGGCCAAAGGATACACTCGGAGCTGTCTAGGTAGCAATCTTCGATGGGCGCTCCGCTGCCAACCATCCAGAGTACCTGAAGGCTGTGAACGTCCAAATTGCAGTTCGCGGTTGCTACGTTGGTGATAGATCGTTGGAGGTGCTGTCCCAGCACGCAGATCTCATCGGGATTTAGGTCTGGCCCGCGAAGGGTGTAGTACGCGGCTAGCATGGCGTGGCCCTCGATGGCGGAACAGAGATACTTTTGGGTACAGTGTTTGACGTCGAGCAGCCATTCGGCGAAGCTGTGGTGGAACAGCATCAGCGCGCCAGCACGGGACACCGAGATGACTCTTCGTAAGAGGTGGAGGCGTCGGTTGAAGTCTTCCATGGTGATGCCTGTGCAGGCGGTTTTCACGCATTTGTAGAGGATCTCCTGAGTGATAGGCAATTTGGCAGCGAGAATCACGTTCAGCAGCGGCTGGACTTTGGCGAATTGCTTCCTGCTGAAGAGTCTTTGGCACAGCCAAAGGTAGAGACCGTTCAGTGTGCCTGGTATCTCGCGGACCTCCCGCAGAACGATGAAGTTCTCGGCCACGCCGTCGAGAACCTTCTCCAGGTACAGAAAACAGCCGTTGCTCTTGATGTGTAGCTGGTTCAGCATCTCGGCCGTGTCGCACGAGATGTGCTGCCTGAACAAACGAAAGACGACCATTGGCTATAATAAACGAAGGCAGGTTCGCCACCCTTGAACCAAGGGAACGTAAGGAACATCATATGATAGATGGACAATGTTTTGCAACGGTTTATAAGAGGGTCAAATCTTTTATAGTCTGAAGATGACATCTTCATTTACCTGAGCGCATCTTCTTGATCCAGCCGGGCGAGAATGTACTGCTGAACGTCTCGGACCACGTGGGACTTCCTCAGATCGTCCAACGAGATCTTACGGAATCCAGTGAACATCCTCGAGATCGTTTTACTCTGACGTCGAGCAGTACAAACCAGCAGCAACCATTGCGGGAAGAGGTGGTGGTGGTTGGCCAACAGTTCGGCAATTGTCCTACTAACGTTCTCATTCTCCCTTCTCGAGTCTCTGGTGCCGGTCTGCGGGGGATTCAGGGTCTGACCCTCGTCGATCGAGTCGACCAGCAAGAACAAGCAGCTCTTCGGCGGTTCGACTTCCAACAGGGGGAACAGGAGTGCCTTCTTCAACGCGTCGTCAGGATCTCTGTCGAGGACGTCCGGTTGCAATGCGGCCTGTATCTCTGGGTCTGTTCGGAGTTTCTCGGCATAGGCTTCCGCCACCGCTTCTCTGGAAGTTAACGGGATTGTGGAGGCGTTGGTGGTGGTGGTTGTCGTTGCGGTGCTGCCGGGTGTCGGCGAGTTTGGCGACGCCCTGCGAAAAACGAGACCGAGCTGAACAGTGTTCTTCCATGCTGCATGGAATCCGATGAAACAGTGTGAAGCCAGGAGCAAGGTAAAAGGAAAGAGTATCTTTGAAACAAGATAACAAGACGATAACTCCCCTATTTTTACATAGACTGAATGATTCGAAAGGAGGAGTCACGTTCTGGTAAGTGCTTTAGCAGAGAGTGGAACGTCGATCACCAACCTGTGAATCCCATCCGAGCTGGCCTGTAGAAGTTGAGCGACCAAAGACCTGACGAACTGCGCCGGCGACAAGGAAGCTTCGCTCCTGGCTTGGCAGAAGTGCCTGGCGAGCAGTCTCCTGTTCAAGGACCTCTGGTGTCTAGCGTTCGCGCTGGTGGACGGCCAGGCAAGCTCGGCGCAGAGCGCGGTCTTTCCGCTTCCTGGTCCGCCGACGATCAGCGCGCCGCAGGTCTTCGAGGCTGGCCTCTGCTCCAGGCAATGGGACAGCTTGACGAACGCCCATTCGCGGCAGAAGAATCGCTTCTTCTCGATCACCGGCGCCGCCATTCTCGGGCTCTTGGACTCCCTCGTTTTGTAACGCTTAACCGATAAACCGGGTACTAGTAAACTTGGCGATATTACTGTTCGTTGCTCGTCAGGATTCTGTACATGTCGATCTCCGTGGAGATCCCCGCTGTCATATCAAAGTTCTCGATAGTTTCAAGTTCGAAGTAGGTCGTACGTCGGGAGGAAAGAAGAGATATATCAGGCCGTTGGTAGGATGATCCCTGTACGTCGTCGATTGGTATTCCAGGCGTCTGTGGCTCTCTCTCGGAATCAACACCCAGTATTCGAAGCCCAACGAATCGGCGGAGAATAGCCTTCCAGCCGAGTCTAGATTAGCCGCAACGTGCCGCAACTATGCTCGATGTCCGTGTACTCTGACGAGGAGTCGTTGGTCGGAGCCCCAGGGGGCTCTGAGGCTTCCTCGGCCTCCATTCAGCCTTCTCATCGCCTCGTCGCGGACCAGCACCGCGTTTCGTATCGTTGCATTCTACCTGGAACACCGGGAACAACAACGTTTTTATTAGACCCTGCGGGACGTCGCGAGACTTCTTCATTTATACTGCAGGGAGGACACCTTGATTAGGTACACCCTCTTCACGGGGACATCTCGAACGCGGAATTAAGAGAGCAAGTCTACCTTAACATAATTAAAGGGTGCCCCGTTATTTCCCTCGGTAATGGTTTGCATCGGAAGCACGCTAAATCGCTGGAAGAAGCTTCTCACATTCAGTGTGCCTTTAATTTTAACGAAAATATTCAACGAAAACGAAATATTAAATTACGAACGAACGAAAAGTATTAAATTTGACGGCACTTCTTAAGGAGTCTTTAAGTTAATCGAACAAAAGTTGTAAAGTTAGGATTTTCCATTAATGCTGATTTTTATAAGACCCCATGGAGATGGGAAATGGATTCAAATTCAATTTACTCAAAGTAGAAATTAATTGTTGAGAAAATTCAAAGTAGGCAAACACTTTTTAAATAGCTGAAAAAATTCAGCTGTGTAAATCTAGCTCGTTTTGACCCGTATAAGGAGGAGCAGAGAATTTTTGTATGGACGAAGAACAATACTGTCAAAGAGTACGAAATTCGTTGGGCTTTCCCATGGTTCTTCGCGTTATTTACGATTCAACGGGGTTCGGTATCCTTATCCGAAAGCGAGGCGTTTAATTCGAATTCTTCGCGGGACGAAAGTGAAATTCTGTCGTGTCTGATGGAAAGCTCGAATTCCGGCGCCGAGTTCCTCGCGACGTAGCGGACGATCTAAAATTCGCATTAAATGGCCGTAATAATTGTCTGTCCGCAGGAGGAAGCGAGGAGATGGAATTACTAGAAGGACTCCAGACGAGCGAGAAGCGAGGATGGGTTAATGACGAACTAGTTCCCCTAATGAGAAGGAGATCCGCACGGATCTTGGTGGCGGACTTTTCTAATTATTAACGTTGTTTACGCCCGGCAAGTCTTCGCCGTGTAAATCCTGACTGCTCGTAATTGCGCGAGAAAGTGGAAATTCGCCTCCACGCTAGTCGCTACAAAGCACCGAACAATTTCTCTCATTTGATTTTCTCTCCTTTACATCGCCGATCGTTGCCTGTTAGGTCGCCAACCACTCGGAAGATATACGTTCTTTCTGCTTTCTTCATTGGTAAGTCAAAGGCACTATTAAAACGAATATGTATTGTTACATTACTATTATCGAATGAAGCTTACTCGACGACACATTTATTGTGAGACGGTGCGACTTTTAACACGTCAGGATGGCTTGACCCCTTAACACTAAACCTACCGACATTTCACGTATACCTAATCCTACCATGAGCGGTCGAATGACCGCTTCCAAAAAAAAAAAATATCAATTTTAAGTGAACAATAAAGAAAGTTGTGAATATTGAAAAATGGGTTGTATGTATATTATGGGAGAAGTCAATAAGTTACATGGCGATACAGTAACGTTGTATACAAGAAATTCTAAACGACATTTCGTGGTAGCTTCAGTGATGAATCGAATTTCCATTTGCGAAACCTTGGCCAAACGGAATGAAATCGACCAATTTCTTAAATGGATGGTGACTGGGGATGAGAAATGGGTCAAGTACGGCAACATTATTCGAAAACGATCGTGGTCAAAGCGCGGCGAAGCAGCTCAAACGGTTCTAAAGGTTCTGCTGTGCATTTGGTGGGACTGGAAAGGAATCATTTATTATGAGTCGCTTCCATCTGGCCAAACAATAAATTCGGATTTCTACTGTCAACAACTGGACCGTTTGAAGCTAGCGATTGACCAGAAACGGCCAGAATTGGCCATCAGGACAACGCCAGGCCAGCACACGTCTATAGTGACTCGCCAGAAACTCCAAGAGCTTGGTTGGGAAGTTTAGATGCATCCACTATATAGTCCGGACCTGGCACCAAGCGATTACCATGTTTTTACTGCATTGCAAAACTTCCTTAGCGATAAGAAATTGGCATCAAGAGAAGATTGTGAAAATCGATACTACAGTTTTTCGCCAATAGGTACCAAGACTTCTATGAGAGAGGCATTATGAAACCACCTTTAAAATGGCAACAAATTATAGGACAATCCGAAACATGTTAAATAAAGTCTTGAAGTTCACGTAAAAGTGATGGATTTCTTTTTCCACGACCTAATATTATCGTGGTAAAATATTTTGTGCACGACACGTTCATCGATCACCGGCACAATGTGGAAATACAACAGAAAATGTTTTCAATCGCAAAAGGATGAAGCATATGGATCGAAAGTGACCCGGTATCGGCATGCTATGCCACAGTATTCGGTCGACGGTGTTCCAGGGTTAATAAACAGTATTCCGGGGGAATGAGGATTTAGTAGGAAGTTAGCGGACTGTGCTCGTTCCCGCTATTTTGTCACTTAGAATCGTCAAGGGAGGCGTCCGGACGCGAGCACGTTCTTGAATCCCGGCACGATTTTAACGAACCCCGTTTCAATCCGGCGCCGGAGGATCGCAGGCGGCGCGTAAACGGGTTTCCTCGGGTTCCGCGCGTTTTAATTGCTGTAAATCTGTCCCACGTCGGGCGTGAGAGAGCTCCGCGAAAACGTGGGGGTGCGTTTGTTCTCCCTTAAGGTCGATTCACATTAGAGACGCGGCGGCCACCCCTGCGATGCACAGAGCGTGCGGCAAATATTTTCAAAGTTCGACTAGGTGAGCCAACAACATGGTCTAGATAACCCGGAAATGAGAAACATTTTCAAACTGTGCGCACAACCCCGTATTTTGTGCTACAATTAAGGGGTGTTATCCCTTAAGATAATTCCTTTTTATTTCCCGTAGGAGATTCGGATTACCGTATAATTACTTCCCAGCTACGACGATTAAAATTCCCTTGTGTCTGGTCAGAAGAGGAAAGAAAATTTATATTTGTTTTATGACTGAGACTTTTGCTCTAACGATTAACGCGTTAACTGTCAAAACACGACCCAGTTTGACACACTCGTAAGGTGTGTGCATAAACACACGTTTATTCTCATGTGAATAAACCTTTAGGCAGTCCTCCCGTTTCTCTCTCCTCGCTTCCATCGTGCGGCGATCAATTGTTCGAAACCCTCGCGGGCGACTCTCAGAGATATCCGAAAAACGCAATTAAAACAGATCGTCTGGATCTCCGTACAATAAAGTCAAAATGTACAAGTCGCGACGAGGGTAGGCGTGATCCGCTGAGTTATCATTGCGTCTTCCTCGAATGCTATCAACTAATACAACTCCCCCAACATGGAGGATTTAATAATTGATTAATTCTGAAAGCCATTAATCCTGATATTTAAATTATTATGTCGAGAAGATCTATATTTTTCTTAGCGGCTTTTTTGCTCGGAATTTGAGGTCTCCTGTATTTTCCAGAGGGTGACGCAGCGGTGCATCCAAAATGGTGGCTATCGGGCGGATGTTTGACACTCGCTGCCAGTGGATCGTCACTCTAGTCAAGATTTATTGGTCCGAATGGCGACCATGGCGGGTCTAGGGTTCGCGGGGACCACGAGGATTCGGTATCAGTTGTGACATTTCAAACGCGATAAGGCGAAACCGCCACCATAGACAGTACGGTCGGCGATAAATTTTGAATGCTGCACGTACGCGGCGCGACAATGAAGAGATGATTCACGGGTGTCGTGTAATTTGAGCAAAACGGCATGATCGTGGGAGGTCTCGCGTTGTCCTCTTTAACGACTGGTTTAATCACGAGCCGGCGACGCGTGTGTGCGAACGTGCGTCCGAGGACAAGGAACTTTTTAGCATACGAAGATTTATTGGACTAGATGGAAGTAGAATGCACGTTAAAAACCAGATAAATGTACGCGACACAGTGGAATATAATTCACGCGGCGCAAAAGAAATATATTGCTACTAGCAGCGTAAAAATACTTTAAACACCGTTTCATCCGGAACGAAGGCCGATCCTGAAGAACTCTAAAATCTGTATACGGAGTCGTAACTTTCAGTGGAAACTTGAAAGTTAATGTTCACGGCGATGTGCTGAGCAAATCAAATTTTCGTAGGTCCTGTCAGATGCCGCAAAATTGATACGCTAAATGCTATAATAAATCGACCGCGCACTTATTATAGCACTTTGTGCATTTATGTCATACAGCACTAAGTGAAGCTAATTTGTAGCAGTGAAACCATGAGAAGAGTTTCAGAATAAATCTACATATGTTATTAATTCTATAATGCTATAGAATTTCTGTTATGGATATAACAAAATTAACTTTAAAAAAAAACAGTAAATATCACCCTGAAGATACGAATCAATAATAAATCCACAGTTTAAGCCGCAGGAGTTGAATTTATTCTGACGTGCGATATAAAAATCGAGCCGCTGATTCGCCAAATCGATTAACCCCACAAAATAAAAAAAAAATTGATTGTCGATCGGTACTTGTAATGAGGGAGAGAGATCGATCCGCGGAGACTCGAATTCCCGGAAACAAGAGAGTAGGAGATTGCAGGTTCCTGGCCGAGATCGAAGGCTATTCAATCTCGATGGATGAAGACGTATCCGAGGACCGAATCTGCAACATCTGTGGAAGCTTATTCGTGTCAGATGATGAGCCGGGATACCGGTGGCAACGGAACGACACTGACAAGATTGGGGTTGCCCTGGAGTCCCCGAGGTCGTCTATCTGTCGTGAATTTAATGAACGGAGTGCATCGTCGCGGGCTAGACATGCATCTGTCCAAATACGGGGGGAGGGGGGGGGCACCACTGTTCTGCCTGGCAGCCTCAAGTGGGTCAAGTCTGCCTTGACTTCGCTTTGTATGAATTTTAAACAGCCGCCGCAGCCGGATCGGGGCTTTTGCAACATTTATGCCCGGTCGCGAGCTGCCCCGACATCCCCACGGACGGATGTTTTAATACCTTTGCTATCGGGCGCACCAGCGCCAAGAAAATGTTGCTCGGCTACCTAGCTCCATACTAATTAGGAGACGAACCCCGCTCGGCGGACGTCCGATCGGGAAAAAACTGGGAATATATTGCAAACTGCGATAGGAACGACAGCTCCGAGGATTCTATAGAGGATCCTGGAAATGGTTTCGAATTCGATCGGATTTCGAGATTGAAAGGCATAACTCTTCATTTTCGACCGTCGATACCGAACGTGAGAGCAAAACTTGTGAAACAGAGAATTTCTCATATTTTTCGGGAACAAGGTGACTATTTTCAACGTCTGCGGTTCTGTCTCTATTTTAACTCTCTGACGGCGGACCATTCAACTAGACTACGGATTTGTATGCAAAACGAAAATTGTTTGCATTCGTTCTAAGATGCACGAGATGTGCAGACATCAATTTCCTTTCTTCACACTAGGTCTACCTAGCCTCGAAAGTAACTGCTACATATTGCCTGATAAAAATACCGAAAAAAGTACCTCTTAAAAAGTACATTATAAAAATATCTTATAAAATACCTTATAAAAAGGCCGAATTTATTTCCATTTTGTCCGGTTCTTCTTGTAATACGTGCTGTACTAAAGATATTTAATCAATCATTTCCCACTAAAGCGTCTTTATAACTTCAATTGTTGTAGAATATTGAATCTGGAGTCGGTGTTAATGATCTTAAATAGTCCAAAATTGCACGACAGTACTATTCAATTGTCTAAACGTTCTAATAGTTTCGCACTTGATCCGATCATCGTAAAATCATAAAATCCGCCGTATATACTTCAGACACGGCCGTTAAAAGCCACGATGCTCTGCGTCTGAAGCGAAATCGATACTAGCTAGCCGGAGACGTCGATGGAAAAAGTGCAGCCCTTCTAGACGATTGCTAAACAAGCACGCGAGCGCGCGCGCAAGACCGGAGGACAATCCGCTCGTGAAATCGAGTCCTCGTTGATGTCTTGCAAAATTGAGCTACCCCTTGTCGTTTCACTGTCGACGATAATGGCCTCGAAAGCTTCCCGCCCTCCTCGCAGCCTCCCCTGACCCGGTCCCGCAGTTCCCATTCAGGTGAGACATCTCAATTTGCCTGGTTCGTCGGCCACCGTCTCCGACAGGTGAGCCCGCCGCTTTATTAAGTAGTGAAATTCGCGCGGCAAGTGGAACGAGCACTGTCATTCCGGCGAAACTAACTTCGGCTCGATTCCCTTTCGCCGCGGAGGTTTTGATCCTCATTGTGTTCGGAACGCAACCCCCCGTCGACGGTCCCATTAACCATTCCCGTCTCTCTTTTCTCGTTTCTCGCGCGCTCTCTGTCGTTCTCTCGCTGCCCTTTTCTGTCTCGCACCCTCCCTCGTCCCCGGCTCTCGTCTCTCCCCTTTGAATCAGCCTAGCCCCGCTGTTATCGTCGCAGCCAATCGCGGCTGCTGAACCAACGTCCTCGACGGTTTCCGCCGTTTTCCTTACGCGCGCCAACTAATCGGTCCGTTGCTGACGCTGGAATCGTTTCCGGATCCGTTCGCCGACGAACGACACCGGCAAATGGCCGAATTTATCTTTGGATCTTTATTTTTTTCAATTTTCTGAAAGTTGGTGGCTTTGAGCCTGATGTCTCCTTAGATCTGCAAGATGCGATTACGAGTATTATTTAAGGTTGACTGTTCATTTTCCGAGGACACAAATTAGTAAGTGACGAAGTTCGTATTCTGTCGTAACAAATACTGATTTCTCGGTTCAATTTCGTTCCTCGCCGAATATGGTCGTCGACGTTCGTCTCGAATTGACTGTTAATCATGAACAAGACACGGCGGCTTGATGCCATTAGCAGTGTACCTCGGATTTAGCGTCGAGCGTTCTATCCAGCCGGTCCATTATGTCGCTCGAATACGAAAGAACTCGAAGAAATTGTACGGGATGAAATGTCCAATTAGGGGGGCAATTACCGGCTAACACTTGAATCGCGCAGGTTCGCGAACGGCTGATCGTGGTTAATTAATGACAACAACAATGGGGACGCGCGCGATGGGTGGCGGCAGGAGCGACGGAACGAGACGAGACGAGACGAGACGAGACGAGCGATCTCAAAATTCCTGTAAACAAGGAGAGACCGTGCGGGTTATCTTGTTAGATCGGGGATGTGACAGGATCGTTAAACGCGATCGCGGCTGATCGTGCCGCCCGCCATATTTGGCTGATTGAGCAACGGCCTCGTTTCAGACAGGTCGGGACATCAGTCTTAGGTCAGTCGGCTTGTACATACTCGGACCCGGCTTGTTCCGATGCGCTGCCTTAATCGGATAACCGCTCGGTATCGGCCAATTTAATTAGTATTGGAAATTGAAACGTTTTAACGGGACGCCGCCGAGATTTCGATCGGAAACGCTCAACGGGCTCTGCTGAATTCTCGAACGATCGGGGAGCGTTCTTCGATTCATCGGGGACGAGACACGCGAATTCTTCGACTGCCGGATCTCTAGCGAATTCTCGTGAACTTTTTGACACGGTTTATTCCGGGCGCACCGTTATCTTCTGTTGGATCTTCCGATTGTGCTTCCCGTCGCAGAGAGACCTCTCTCGGAGCTCGTAAAATCCTGCGAGCGAAATTTCTTGGACCCTCGACATTGCTGAGTCACTGATCGAGCTCGATGTAGTTCTATTGAATCCGAAATTTCCAAGAGAAAGACCTCCTGCAGAACTTCAGAATTTCTTCCCCAGCCGAATTCGCAAGGTATTTCTCCTGAACCGATGAACTCTCGGTCTTTGTGATTCGAACTAATAAAATCATTTTAAAAAAGATGCTGACAAGCTCGCACTTACATGCAGCTCGAGACTCGGTTGAACTTGGAAGCCCTTGACGCAAGTCTATTATTTTAGATTACGCTTTCAAGTTGCTCGAAGCGGTACGCGTTTCTTCGAATTAATAAACTTTCTAACACAGTGCTCCGAAATTCTCAAACTTCGAAGGGGATTCGTCCTAAGCCTTTCTCAAGGCTGCTAGGTACAATTCTTCCCCGAGAACTCCGAAACTCCCGTGCAATGCGAACCGATGTACCGCGAAAATTCGTCAACACGGTTCTCTCTTGAACTGCTGTACTCCTTTAACAGGGCCAACTGGAACTCGACCCCTTAACCCTTTATTCAATGGCCAACCACTAAAATGGAGACCCCTTTAATTCTTGTTGTCCTTAAGCAGCGTTCCGTCAACATCTGAACAGGTCATCCTCTTGACCTCCTGAACGGAACAGAGCTGAGCCAACTATGAACGATCTTGGCCGTCGGTAACCGCCGTTGGAAGCCAGTTCTGAAATATTTATAAGCGATACACGCTCGTAAATTACGGCGGATTCTCGAGACGAGCTTTCCGCGGGTGCCGTGTTCGGAAGTTTAATTTCTCGCGGGCTGTAGATCAACGATAGATGCGATCGTTTCGTTAGAAATTCATCGAGATTCTAGATCCTGTCGGGAATACACGCGCAGTAAGTTGAAGCAATCAATTATTTTGAAATGTAAAACAAACTTTGTAGTAAATTCAAGTTTTTTAGGAGTTTTCTTAGATTTTAGGGTGTCATTATCGAATTCAACTGGTCGTCCACATCGGGGCCTGTCAGAGAGATCAACGTTGACACTTGATGACCTTCAGTACATCTCCATAAACATCGCAAATTTTCTTTGTTGTTACCGTTGCAGTAAATCCCGTATGAAAATGAAAAAGTATGCAATAACGAATGTGATACTCGAATGGTAGGGACTCCGCCATTTCATTACAGGGTTGTAAAAAAATTATAGAATATTTTGAACACAGGCTGCTTTACCGAAAACTGTAAAAGAATACGGTGTTTCCTCTTCAACGATCGGTACAGAACTAAAGGCGAAACAAATTCTTTGTAAATAATTGATTACTTGTGGATACCCCTTACGAGTTATTATATTTAATATCGCGAACGAGAAAATTCTTCAGGAGCATTTCTCACCGCGTTTGGTTTCCAGCGTGCAATGCAACGGTATCCGTTATTGTATCGTTAAAATTGTGCCACTAATATATAAAAATCACTAAATACAGGATATTCGAGGCACGTCTCGATAATCTGATCAATCGGCGGAGCTCTCGCGGCTGAAATTCAATATCCCAAAAAGCGCAACGCGAAACGACTCTCGTTTCCTCGTCGCAAACCACCTAATAATCGGCGCGTTATTGTTATTACCGGCACGGGTAATCAAATTCATGGTCGGGAACGCATAATAGCGGTGTTTGTTCCGCACAGCCTCTGGGCGAATACGATCGTTTCTCGGCTGACTGATTGTATCTCCGCGCGCCGCGATAAGTGCAACGTATTTCCCTCGCATGAACACCTTCCCCGCCGATAGAGACATAAGACTCGCCAGGCATTACCGTTTGAACCGTTAATTTGAAATTACAATTAGTGCCCGAATGATTTACCTCGGTCGGATCAACGGGTCCGCACGATAATTAATGGTGGATGAGAAACGGGGGCGTTCGCTTGTCATTTATACGCGAGGTATTCATTAACAAATTAATTCAACGATGCAACCGGTGAATTAATTGCTTGCAATATCGCCGGGGAAATTTGTTTATGTGTTTCTTTTACACACCGCATAAATATTGTGCAACTGTCATTTTGATAGGACAATTTCTTTTCTAATAATCTGAATAACGTGTCGCACGCAAATGCTTGCATTTTTAGGTCGTTTAACGCGGATCATTGCATTCGAAAATTCTCTTTCGCTCCACACAGCTCTAAGACGAATTCATCCTGAAGAAACAACAGAGGCGTCGCATGTAATGCGTCCCCAGCATTCAGAAAATCTTCCGAGGGAACTACTTTCCGTACGCAACAACCTTAATATTTCACGATGCACTATCTCGCGACGTTGATTGACGCCTCATTATTCCGTATGCGGTTCAAGTTGGAGGGTCCACGGTTGGCCGTGCTGAAATCCAGCGGATTCAAGGCCGGAATTCATCATCCGGCGGCGTCTGTTATGAAAGCGGTCCAACGGTTATTAAAAAAATTTCCATAATGTACATCGCCGGCCGGGATTTACGATTTCAGCCCTATTAAATCCCGCCTCGTCTATTCGGCGGTTTCGAGCCGTGGGTAAACGAAAGGATGGCGAGATGTGAAGAGCCGGGAAAGAGAGGGAGAGGAGAAAACGCGAGAGAAAGAGTTAATTAACGAGTTTCGAGATATTAGAGCGATCAGGATCGAACGGAAGTCCCCGGTAATTGCGTACAATCGTTCCCGCGTATGAGATCGAGTTCACGGACCGGTTGCTTTCTAGCCGAACGAGACAGAAGAGGCGGCCGGAGAGCTCGCGACACCAGAATAATTTTTCAACGAAGCTTAATTGCACCGGACGGCCGGCGCGGATCAGCCCCGGATTAAGCGCGGAGCCAATCAATCCAGCTTGTACTCGTCAAAATCGAATCGAACCCCGCACGAGCTCCGATACCGAGGCGACTTTTATTCGAGCCCAGCTCGAAAGCGCCGCTCCGCTCGACTTTTACTTTTCCTCCAATTTGGTCAGATCGAACAGTGAATGGAGCGTTATTCGTTGTTAACCGTCCCGTTCCAGTAATACGCTGCTTTCCGTTCACGCCGCGAGACGAAAACAATCTCTATCGCGGCGTGTTTCGGATTTTCTGGAACGAAGCGATCAGAATAGTTTTTCCAGCGAGCACACGGTTGAATAACCGAAAACTTAGTAAATAAGAACTAGTAAATGATAGTCTAGTAAATAATAATAATAATCTAGTAGAACTAGTAAATAATTGGTAGTTGATAACTGTCCTTGCCGTATGCTAACAACTCAGTCTTCGAGAATTGAATTGACTGGACTGTGAATTGTTATACCTTTGGTCCAGGAAGAAACAAAATTTTATTCTGTTTTATTCTTTTTAATCAATGTTTAAACATCGAAGTGAATGTAGACATAAATATTTACCTTTCTCGTCTGTAAAATTATTAATAATTTATCTATGTATATACAGCGTTTTCTCGATATATGTCGACAGCACAGGTCTTGTCAGCGACTTATACCGTCGAGGAGATACGATTGTTTGATCCAGACCGAATTATGTTTATTACGTTTACACTCCTCGGCGTCCAAGGACTCACAGAAGTATACCCCGGGGTAGTGGGGATAGTTCTGTGACTCTTATCAGCCAGGTATTTGCGACATACATCGAGAAAATACTGTACTGCGAAAAGAATATTTAAGACAATCGAATAGAATGGCATTTAAGAGGTTCGTCTGAAGTTCTCGAGGCTATTATTTTCGGTTTTTTTGTCAATTTATTTAGCTACCCAAGAGTATTTTCAGCAATTTCGGAGGCTCCGCTCTGCATCCGATTTAGCCGCGGAAACTCGTTCTACTACATAATTCTCCATTTATTCCGATGTAATTCTACGTACTGGGAATACATTCTCTTAACCAGTTGAGTAGTTATCCTCGAGCAGTTCGTGTTCCACCAATCTAAAGTTCGGATACAACATCTGCATGTCTACCGAGGTGAATATCGGAGATTCTACGTTCTAGCCTCGATCATTCGTAGTGTCCCGGCAGATTGGATTGAACCGAAAATTTCGGTATGCTACATCCAGATTGAGATTGTTTCTGGCGAAAGTCCATCTTCGAGTTAATAACACTCTCCTTGAATGCCAACGATGCCCCCCCCCCCCCTCCCCTCCATAATTAACATCTCGACGCTTACGGAATTATAGCTGGAAATGGTCGTCTCTGGATCGTGGAAATTAATCGAAAAAATTGTACACGAAGAAATATTCCCGTAAAATATTCATTGCGTTCTGTTGCTAATACATTCTTAGATAATTGTGAGTGTGAATAAATATAAGTCGGAACTGCATTGTAACAGATTTTCTCGAATTTCGCACTTCGCCGATCCGGGAAAAGTTTTACGCGCTATAAATATAGAAGGGTCTGTTTACTGCTTGTATGTGCTTTGAAAAAGCAGTTGAACGTAAAGTCGAAGAGGACTCGATTCGCATAAATGCCGGCGGTCCGGTAATAGGGCGTTAGCGGACTAGAAAATAGAGCCACGAAAATACATACGTTTGATGTCAGGTCTATCTTTATACTTCGGCGATCTCTTGGCTTTATTCTCGCCATTGTTCTTAGCCGGCGAGCGGCTCGCCCCGTTGCAAATTTAATACAAATAGTTACTTTTCCCACGCGATAATTGCCGCGCGGCAACGCGAGTTCCATTTATCGGCGGGGCCACGCACGCATTTGCATAGGAAGTTTACGAGTTTCCATTAATCCCTCCCTCCATCCGAAGCTACCCCTACTAAAAGGGTAGTTAATCGAGTATTAATATTAATCCCGTAAACGGGTCCTGTTCCACGGCGATTATGCGAGGAAAAATTGCGGGCGACGCCGTAATGGACTTTTGATGTTTCAAAAATTAATAAAACTCCGCTTGGCCGTTGTTTTGTAAGGGACTGTTCGATTAACCTTTCGGAACGGGGTAGTTGAACCCCTCTTGACTGCGACGGTCTCAAGTAAATCCAACCGGAACGTCAATTTTCGCATTCTCGGTTTTCACGGCCAGGATTTCCAACCAACAAATTGGGAACAACCCTCTACAGCACAGGTTTAATCTTTCCGAAGTTCTAATAATTTAAAAATATAAATCCTATGCTTATTATTAGAGGGCAAATCTCACATATTTATTACAGATCAAATGCAAAATGGCAAAGCATTTCAAGATTTTGAGAACATTATTATAAAGCAAGATAATTGCAGATGAAATGAAATAAAAAGCAAATAGTGTAAAATTTGAAGAAGTCGCGGTTCGAAAGAGAACTTTCAAATTGCAGTTGAGTGGAAGGGCGGCGTGAGGAAAAGACGTGATCCAGGCTAATAGAGTTAGTGGATCAACCTGTACAGAGTTCATTTTCCAACAGGGTTCCATGGTTTAAAGACCGCCCATCGCGATGGAAAATATTTGGGTGCATTACAGTGCGTCCAACGACTGGAACAGCCAGCGTAATTGCCGGCGTGCAATTGCTCTGGTTTCGGGAGTGCAATCGGTATGCTAATTAGATTACTGTTAGATTCTCCTCGTTTCTCCTCACCTCGGTGTCCTTCGTTTCTCTTCTCACACTTTTTCTCTCGCTTTTCCGTCGCAGACGTCGCCCCCCACTCGCCATAAATTTATTTATCGCGTCGGGGAGCCACCCCTTTTGTTTTCATTCCACGGACAATTAACGCCGGTTATTATCGCGACGATTATGCGTGGATCCGTTCGTGGCGATAGAATCTCGTCGTGCTCGCCGGGTATTTCCGTGAATTTTTGCTTAATCTTTCCTTCAGGAAATTAACAGCGCGCAAATATGGCGCGGCGGATGCTCCAGCGAAAGCGCGAGAGGAGACGAGCGGCGGTTTAATTTAGTCAAATAGCACTTGGAATTTAAAATGGTTCCCCGTTTCGTTGAGGTTTCTATGATCGAGAAATGATTTTTTTTTTGTCAAAATTCTGTTAAATTCGAAATCTTTCAAATTAAATTAAACTCGAATTCTTAAATTCATCAATGTAGAAAACTGGCACTGAATATTCGGTTCTCGAAAAATTGTGCAAATTATATGTATAATATTAATTTCCGTGGAATAATTAATCGAGCTGATTAAAATAATTCTAACACTTTCAGAAACAATTCAACACAGAAACAATTTCAGAGGAGAAACCGTGAAGTATGATTAAATTTGAATGTTTCTGTAAGGGAAGCTAACGAAACATTCAAAAAGGTCGGGAAAGTTAGCAGGTCATCCTTTCGTGAAAATATTTAGAGAAAGATTAACAAAGTGACGGCGGAACGGCTCGAGTGTACGACGGTAGGGACTGATGAAATTTGGGGAAATTGACCGCGGAAAAACTACGGGCGACGTGGTCGGAAGTTTTTGAGTTTCGTTCAGTCAACTTTTTCAATTTTCGAGCGGAGTGCAGAGCCGTGTCCGATACATCGTTCCTCAGCTTGTCGAAGCACATATGCCTCGAACTTTTATCGTGTAGGTCGAGACGTTTGGTCTTCGAAACTATTCGCAGCTATGCAAAACAGAAACTTCGTTACATTCTCGTAAATTCTTCTTTGCAAATTTCAGTCCCATGACTCTCTCTTAGCGGAAAAGAAAAGGCAACGCGAAAGAGAGGAAAACTGTGCAATGAAATGTCAACGACTCGAAAACGAGCTTATATAAGAGCGTACGCGCCGAAAATCTACTATCCACATAGCAAATCGATGTAAATTTTATTGTAATAATTAGTCTGGGTACCATTATGCGAAATAAATATTTCCTGTAATAAATCCAAATAAATTCAGTTCTTCTCTGTTGATTTTAATAGTTTGAAGATAATATAGTAACAACCTTAAATTCTTTTAATCTTTTCACTGTTTTAAATTTCACTTACTTAATATTATCGTGCATAAAATCCGCAGTCCAGCAATCATTTATTTGCAAACAGTATTCTCAATGGTTTCTATGTCTCGTTTTTTGTCTTCGATTTAATGTTATCGTACAGATTCTAATTTCTTCACGATCGTAGTTGTTGAGCATTTAAATATTGATTTGAAGAAGGATCTATCTTTCTCTTCCGTTGTTTAACCAGTAAATCGTTCTAGTTTTCTCCCGATCGTTCGATTTCACTAATATTTCCACGACTGCGAGGTGCATTAATATTCCCGCGATCGAAACTTTCACTAACATTTCTGTAACCGCAAATCTCTCGCCTGTCTTTCCATTTCAATTCGATTTCCTTAAAGATAGAGAATCGTTACACCTTGTTCATTGATTCCAATAGATCCGGCTATTTCAACTACCTGTATCATCGCATACTATTAAACTTAAAAAAATCGCGATCATTTTACGATCATTAAGATGTATAAACGCGTACATTTAGAAGTGCACTAATTATGTTCATTCATGACGTTACGTTCATTTTAACAGGTAAGAAAGATTTGCAAATATTAGTACAGTATTTTTAAATTCATAACAACACGAGTGCGCTGCATCCTGTTCAAGTTCCCAGACCATAAGGTCATGCAAACAGAAAATTAATTATGAATCTACGACAGGCATTATGTGTTTGCATCTTCTCTCTGCAATACGTAGATTCTGCGAGAAAGGGAACCATCTTCTTTACCGAAAGAATTTCTATCCACGAACTTTCTTCTTCTATACTCAATTCCACGGAGAAATTGTCAATAAACAAACACCTCGAACCGTGACCATTTTGTTAAAAAATAATAGTACATTTTGATTCATTTCAATGCTTGGTGCCTCTACTTTCGACGAACATTATTAATTTTTTTTTCTAATAAATTTTTTACACGTTAATGCAGATGAAGAACTATGAGGACACGTTTTTAGTCCAAAAAGGGCTACAAATAGAATCGAGTGTAAAAGCATCAAAAAAATTTGTACTGCATGCATCTATTACATATTTCGAGATTGAATCTTCCCCTTTACAACGACTGCTTCAAACTAAATCTACCATTTATCGGCTGTTCGAGAAATTCCTTTCGATCTTTGACTTTGACGAGAATGGGAAACTTATTACTTATGGTATATTCTGGTATATTCTACTATATTCAGGTATATTATGGTATATTCTAGTATATTCTGATATATCATGGTGTATTATACTATATCCTGGTATATTTTGGTATATTCTGGTATATTCTTTTATATTATGGTATATTCTGGTATATTCTAGAATATTCATTTATATTATGGTATATTCCTGTATATTCAGGTATATTATGATATATTCTGGTATATTCTGTTATATTCGGGTACATTATGGTATATTCTGTTATATTCGGGTACATTATGGTATATTCTGTTATATTCGGGTACATTATGGTATATTCTTGTATATTACGGTCTATTCTAGTATATTCTGGCATATTATGGTATACTCTGGTATCTTATTGTATATTATGGTATAGTCTGGTATAGTCTGGTATACTCTGGTATATTATGGTACATTATGTTATATTGTGGTATAATCTGGTATATCATGGTATATTGTGGTATATTGTATATTAAGGTATATTATAGTATATTCTGGTATATTATGGTATATTGAGCTATAATCTGGTATATTATGGTATATTGTGCTATAATCTAGTATATTATGGTATTTTCTATCATATTATGGTATATTATGTTATATCATGGTATATTCTAGTATATTAAGATATATTATGGTATATTTTGGTAGATTCTGGTATATTATGGTATATTCTGGAAAAACTATGGTATATTTTGGATTATTCTGATATATCCTAGTATATTCTGGTATATTATGTTCTATTATAGTATATTATCATATATTCTCGTATATTCTATTATAATCTGGTATGTTATGGTATATTCTGGTATATGATGGTCTATTCTAGTATATTATGGTATATTATGGTATATTCTGGTAGATTAAGGTAGATTATGGTATATTATGGTATGGTGAATTCGTACTATACATTCCTAGACGGAACTGTTTATCAGTCGTCCGTCAGGTGATTTAAAATTCACAAACCTGCCATCTGGTTTTCCTCGACCGTTTAGTAAACGAAGAGATCAACTTACGGAAGCGAACACGGACGGATTCCTAACAATTTCCCTTGCGTCGGACGCGGTTTGTTTGCTCGCCCAGCTGTTTTCCTTGGCGCGTATTTCAGGGTTTACCGACAACCTGGCTAGACGGTACACGCGTTACTGACTCACATCGCCGACCTTTTCGCCGAGAACAGCCGTCGGTGACTTAGGCGAGCCCGCGATTCACCTGCCCGTGACTCACGCTCTTCCAGAAAACAGCTTCCGCGCTGCTGAATCGACGATCCTCTAGCCGGGATTTCGCGAATTAATCCCCGCTGCAAACATCAGCCAGCACTTGCCGACGATGCTCGCGAGAATTCGTTTTCAGCACCTCCGCGGCCGGAAGTTGACCCATTTTTTTCCGTATAAGCTCCGTTCCCGGATTTAGGCTGCTCGAGGAGAAGTTCGCGCGAAAGGAAATCCCCAAGGTAAACGAGAGATAACGTTCGCCGAAAATGCTCGAGCTGCTTCGACGCGAGTTTGTTTTATCTGTTCTCGTATCTGTCACCTCGAGTCGATGTAATGCAGGTAATTAACGCTAGATCTGAGAAACAAAGGTGATCAAGGTGATTCTGGGTAACTTTGTAAAAATTTTATCGTAACAGGATGACCTGCAAATTGGTTAAGAATGCTCTACAAAATAGACCGTTTGGCAATTATTTTTCTAGATTAGGCAAGGTCTGGAATGAACTTCGCGGAAGCCGCGTCCGGAATTCGGTACTCAATAGAGATGTCTCTTCTCCATTTTCGTTTTCAATTTGAAGGAAGAGAAACTAGTTACGGAGAGTCTGAGACAGCTGGTCGCCGGGTTGCGTGAAACTTTCTGCGAGCGAAAAATGACGTACGCTGATGACTCATCAAGATCAAGGTTTCAAGCGTCGCTTTCTCTGCCATCTTGAAAATAGCCATTGAAAAATACTTCGGATTAAGATCCGCTCCCACACGCGAATCTCTAATTAATATTAACTTCGAGACAAATGTTGCAAAGTTAAACGGATTCTCTCTCTCAACGACTTTCCTCTGCCATTGTTACTTGCTTCGAGTTTCGAACTGGAGGATTCAAGCGTGGCGTCGATTCGACGTGTTCAATTACAAGTTTCCTTTTTCGAACGTGTTTTCAATTTCTTTTTAAACAGGATTTAACTCGATTCGAACAATGCGCTTATTTACGCTGGAATTGTAACCGAAATAGAAAATGAGTTTAAGGTGTATTCGATTTGTGACGGCGTTGCAGTGAGAATGGTGCGATAAATTGCTATCGCGGCGAGAGTTACCAGAAACGGCAACCGTAAGGTTGTGCAAAATTGAGATAATGGCAGAGGAAAGGTCGAGAGAGGCTTGTGCAAAGGTTTTTACAACGAAACGAGCGTCTTTTCTGACGGACACGCGGCCGGAATCCGCCTTGCGGATAGTTGAGACACAAGAGGGCTCCTGCCACGAACGAATTCCTCGGCCGACCTCTTAATTTGCAATTGCACAAGCCTTTCATTGACTGAGTCAAGTGAATGACTCACCGGCTTTGAGATATTAATTAATCGTGCTACTTCTCGCCTCCGTACTACTATCTTCTTACTTTCTAGCTGGTCGACTCGGCTCGGAATGATGTGGTGCGTTGTGCTCGAGCAGATTCGCGTCAATACGCGTTTAGAAGTCTCTATGATTCGATCGAAGTTAATTATTCGTTCTTTCTCCGTTTCCTTGTTCGCGTACTAGTAATTATTACACGCAGCTCTGTTGAAACAACCTTGATAGCAGCACTTACATCTCGTGCGCGTACCTTGAAACGTATAATGCATCGAATTAATTTTCTGCGTTTCTTACAATAGTATTCTTTTGTTCTAAAAAACCAGTAAAATAGTATGTGTCCCTTATATTGTGATCCCATTTTTTAACGTATTAGTTTCTCCTATGCAAAGACCTTGTCACTGTTAAACAGTGTTAAAACACTGACACTTAATACTAAAATACTCGAATCAAGTGGTATGTAAACGCATGTGCAAGGGAAATGTATGTAAATGTAACGTAACTGTATTTGCATCGAAAATGGCTAAAATTTTTCACAAATACACCCTCGTTACTTTCGTAAAGTAAAACAAAATAGTTCGCTTTAGCACTCTGTAGATTTAGCGTTCAAGTCAATATCTTTCGAGGTTCTTTGATGTTTGACGAGCGAATAAATTAAATCTGGGTCGGAACTGACCCTGCTCCGATTGTCGCGCCCACCCCCTTTTGTACGACTATTAAAGGAAACCGTTAAGAAAGATATATACAATCGGGCTCGGAGGCAATTCTCTCAATCGACTCGGTCCGCTACGAAATAGGAAAAATCTATCGTGCGCCGGGATAGAAATTGCGGCAATTAGAGAAATAATTGGCAATTAATCAGAGGGGGGGGGGGGTAGTGCCCCGCCGAAGAAAAAGAATTCAAGAACGAAGCGGAGCACGGTAGGAGGGAAACGGTGTCGCTCGCGATCTAAATTCCTTGCGATTTCGTTCGGTCGTTATCACGCAACTTCGCCAATTACACGAGTGACGTCTCATTAAGTCACGTTACGCTCGACGAGCCGATAATTAACTGACGCAATCGTTCTGATCGCGTTTTGAACCGCGTTGTTGACGCTACGGCCGGGCCGCGGCTCCGCATACAGAAAGATGAAAATCGAATCGGTGGGGGGAATGGCTCGTTCGGGAAACAATGGTGGAAAATTAGTAATTTCAGATCCGATAACGTAAAAACGTCACAGGAATCGCAATCTGTAATTTCGGTTCGTTAACCTGTTTGACGATAAAATGTATTATCTCGTCGTCGGCGTTACACGATAAGCATATATTTTCTACACGTTCCTGACCATTTCATTTTTTTATTCGTCCGGAACAAACAAACACAAATTGGTAGGAAAATATCTCGTTTCCGATTTCTTTTTTTCTTCTACGATTACTGTAATCACAAAAATGTTTTCATAAAGAAGCAGCGTCGAATTTCCTCGCCGTATAGAGGGATGAACATTAGAAGCTCCACCGTGATATCGAATTCCCCTTTCGACTCTATCATTCTATACGAGCAATACTTATTCTGACCGACAGTCTCCGTTTTCTATATTGCCGCGAGAGAGAAAAAAAAAACAGTCGGCGCTCCATCAAAAGGGGTTCGGGAGAGCATCAACGGGTGCGAACTCCGCGAAACTAATAATTCACGGCTGGCACTGGAACGACGAAATAGATTTATCACGTTCGCGGGAGGATCGGATTCACCCCGGCGCTTTATCATTTATTATTGGAAATTCTGTCGTCCCTGTCGGCCGAAGGAGCGGAGCGAACACTTTATTCGGGAAGCTGATTCGCGTTAAAGCCGAAAGACCGTTCTCGATCTCCCGTTTAAAGCTGTCCCTTCTAAACAAACACGGACTATCCGACTCGGCAAACACAATTGCTACGTAAACAGTAGAACTGGAAGAATAAAACTAGAAGAATGAAACTAGAAGAATCAAAATCGTCTACAGCATTTGTAAGATACAGGAGCCGATATTTCTTCCTTTCTCTAGTTTCGTCTTATTTCGAAATGAAAAGCTTCATCTTATATCGGAATCAAATCGTACATAACGCCACGGAGGGTAAAATAAGCTTCGGTGCGACTATGGATACCATTCTGTTATCAAGTTATAAGTTAAGTTTGTGTAAACTTAACACATTGTTTACCGGCGATTATCTCATAAGGATTTTTTATTTTCAATCGTAAATCAACAACTCACCCCCAATAACGTGATGCAATAATATCGTATTCTATTAAAATAGAAAACATGATTTTTAAGTATCCTTTTGGTACAACATAATTATAAACTCTATTAATAGGCTTCCCGTAGATAAAAAGAACTTTCGTGTAAAAGATATTATGATCCTGGGACGATAATAGACACGTTCCTGGTAATAATATTTGCTGCTAATATTAGACAATATGTTACCAATGTGTCACATAAGAGACATATGACGTATCGTTGTACGTCAAGAGGTTAATTTTATAAATTCCTCTGTCGAAAATGAAAGAACACGGTAAGGTGCGATAAGTTTAAAGGTGAATCAGGATTATTCGCTTAGTTTACGATTAACAAAATGAGATCATAGTATTCGCACAGGATCCGTGGAAAATGTATCAAATTGACAGAAGGGACTACCGAGGGCTAAACTAATTACCGATCCAAAAAGAATATTGAGAACTCCCAACGCTTTTGGAGCATGTGACCCCTATAGCCGGGATTCGCGTACAATCCCCAAAAATCTGTGCAACGAAAGTGAAAAATATTGCCGTATAATATCATGCTTGTAACCACCTGTTGTTCGAGACTGGACGAGATTCGCGTGTAACAAGCGTAGTCAGAGAATGTTGAAAATTTGTGACTGTGGAACCGTCGAAGCCAAAATAAATTGTTAAATAATTCCCGCGGCCAGAAACGTGAGTCACGCAACCACATGCCCGTCTATAAATACAAAATGATGCGAAATTACGTTACAGCTCGGTTATAGATTTTTACAAACACAATTACGTCATCGGTCGCGAATGTGTTACCGGTTTGCGACACGATGGCAATCTCGCGATGGGTCACGCTCGCATAAATAATAAATATTCGAGATCATTCCGGGGAAGCGTGATAAAACGATATCTGTGTTTGCCCAGATAAGGTTGCCAAGAATAACGAGATTTTATTGCATCCCTTCCGACGATCGGAAGTGTTACAAACGTAGGAACATCAATTTCTCCTCATTGCGGCTCGGGAATACCACTCGACCAATTTCCTTCGCTATCCTGGGACTCGACCGATAATTACCTTTTTTCTCTCTCTCTCTCTCTCTCTCTCTCTCTCTCGCTCGCGAGATAGAGATGAACAGGGGATTAGAGAGGAGAATAAGTGGCGAGAGGGAGGGCGGAGGGTAACGTTTGGTCAGATGGGGTTCGACTCTTGCCAAGCTCGAGGCCGCATTGCAGATGCACGTGCAGCCCCTATACGGATTTTCGATTTCATTTACTTTGTTTTCGCGGAGCCCCTGCGGTCTGGACCTCCCCGAGGAACAGCGAATGGAAACCGGGGGATGATCCTCCGCCCCGCGAAATGAGAATGATCCATTGAAACCGTCTGACGTAATTCCACCATAACAATGCGGTAACCTAGCTCTCTCTCTCTCTCTCTCTCTCTCTCGTCGTTTTTCGAATTGTATCACAGCCGTACATTAGAAGATGAATGCAAAAGTTTATCCTCGAACTAGACCGACCCCAGTCAGTTAATTTAATCGGTTAGTTAATTTTTTGGATGCTATTTCAACGAGAAGACTGTGTCATAAGCTGTGTCATAAGAAGAAGACTGTTCATCATAAATCGACACACAAGATTATCAGTATTTTGATTGATCTCCTCATTTTTTTTTGTTTCCAATGATTTTTTATGACACTTTTGTCAAATAGTCGTGACACTTTCTATATTCGGAAGGAAAATACGACACGGTTTGGATCATATTTACAGTGAAGTCCGTTGATCTGATTGTAAGCTGAACGGAGCTACACGATCTTAGTCAGTTCACCTGTCCACTCTGTTCGGCGGCATAGCCCGAGGGGGCCCGAGAAACTCAAGCTGCCTCTACATTCGGCGCGGTGGAAAGAGAATAGTAGCCCTACACGATCTTTGTCACAGCACGGGCCCGAGGATTGGGCTTACATCAAGACTTTACCGACAATATTTTCTGATTTGTACGATAAATATGTAGAACTAATTACAAGTGCTAGTTACTAGTAACTAGTTACATATTTGGCCTTGACTGTTACGCTATTTTATACTGTACCTTTGTTTCTAGACATTTAACGTCTTAAATAAAAAAGTAATCAATTAAAAATCCATACCACCGTGTTTGTACACGTCTTTGCTAAATCTCTCGAAATTAAGAGAATCTCTCAGTGGCAGCCATCTTGTGACGTCGTACTTGATTCAGAATTCGAACTTTCTGCCGAATATTACAAATTACTCCACGATCAGGTAGAAATTCGCAATTTGGGCTCCATACAGGCGTAGATTGGACTTTTGGGAAACACAATTGACCACTTCTGAACTGCTCATTGCAATATTGAAGCGGCAGCCATCTTGTGACGTCGTACTTGCTTCAGAATTCGAATCTTCTGCCGAATATTACAAATTACTCCACGATCAGGTAGAAATTCGAATTCTGAAGCAAGTA
>CM052132.1:4345249-4360409 GCA_028454255.1 Halictus ligatus | reverse complement strand
CGGATTTCTACTGTCAACAACTGGACCGTTTGCAGCTAGTCATTGACAAGAAACGATCAGAATTGGCCAACAGGAGAGGTGTTGTGTTCCATCAGGATAACGCCAGGTCACCACACGTCTATAGTGACTCGCCAGAAACTCCAAGAGCTTGGTTGGGAAGTTTTGATGCATCCACCATATAGTCCGGACCTGGCACCAAGCGATTACCATGTTTTTCTTGCGTTGCAAAACTTCCTTAGCGATAAGAAATTGGCGTCAAGAGAAGATCGTGAAAATCGATTACTACAGTTTTTCGCCAACAGGGACCATGATAGATGCATTACGAAACTACCTCTAAAATGGCAACAAATTATAGAACAAAACGGTGCATATTTGACCCCAATCGGACAATCCGAAACATGTTAAATAAAGTCTTGAAGTTCACGTAAAAGTGATGGATTTCTTTTTCCTAATAATTTAGATTATTCTCAGCATTCAAGGATTTCTAAACTATAACGAGTGCCGAACTTAGTTCCGCGGCTAATGACCAAGGAACACCGGCAAAACCATCGAATGCCGAACGGCAATTTCTTGCTCGAAGCAGGCGTCGCGACCCACGGAAGTTCTGCGACGTAATAACAATCGCGTAGACGAAGTTTCCTAACCGAGGCCCGGCGGCCACGTATGGCACGCCCGGACGATGATGAGAGGAATAACTCATTAGCTTTGTAACGTCGCGACCGCGATACCGTCTGAATTATACAGAGAATTACATTAATACCGGAAGACGAGGAGAGTCTCCCGGCGACGGCGACGGCCGTCAATACATCACCGGGAACGGAGGGGGCAGCGAAAGAAGTTCCCGCATAATTTTCGAATAAACTCGAATATTTCTGCTGGCGCCCTTCGCGTAGGGCGACATCGCGGCCTGGTGGTGGTGGAGGGGGTGGGTGGGGGTGGTTAACGCCACCGCGAGAAGCTCGGCCGCGAGAGTTGTAAATCTTTGAAGCGGCTTTCGCGGGAGTAAAGATTTCCGCGGAGTTCTCCCGTGCTTGCTCGGCTCTCGCCTTACTTCACCTCGGGGCGGCCATCGCGGAAGAAGATAAAAGGGCCAAGTTTAATATTAAGGCAATAAACCCTCGCAGCCTTGAATTCTTCCCAGGGCAATGTATTTTCGTCCATGACACCGTGTTCCACGATAAACGCACGAGATTCCCGACCTTGTCTGTCTTTTCCCCGAGATGTTCCGCCGCAGTTTCGAAACCGCTCGCGGAACACTCGAAACCGGAAGTTCCCGGCTGCGCTGGGATTCGCTCTTAAAGCGTTCACGTGTTTACGAGCCCCTCGTCGACTTGTAGCGCGCAGTCCCCTGCAGAATAACTCTTCGAAGCCCGACGGGGCGCCGGTTCTAGACAAATGCGCGTGACGAACACTTAGCGGACGCGGATTTGGATTTGTACAGTACTTGCGATGGGTTCACTTTCAAATGTTCGAGGGTTGTTGCGCGGAAGCTCGAGGTATCTCGGCTCATAATCCACAGTTTTATTTAATTACATTATAGTTTTATTTTGTGTCGGTTTGAGCTTGAAGTGTTGGCGAAGGCATGCTTTCGGGGGGAATTCAGGTTTGAACTTTCGCGGTTTGATGGTTATTACTGGACCGCGTGTTTTATGCGTTTATGAGAAAAATTGGAACCATTTGAAAATATTGTTACCTTAATTTTATTCTATCAAGTCGACTAAGGAAGGAAATAAATTCCTATTTTGATCCAGTTCGGTGCAATCGTGGAGGAAAATTTTTATTTTGGTTACTGCCCTTAGTAGAAACCATTTAACCATGTGTATTCTAGCAGAAGCAAATTTATGGAATAAGTGATCATATATACAATAAGTGAATATATAGTTCTAACTAATTTTAAATTGCCCAACGTTAAAGACGCGCAATAAATATTTCATGGGGAATTTTTCGCGTGAACTAACGACAGTTTATTTATTCGTCGACGGTCAGAGAATTTACTCTCAGGAGTTCCAAGGTGAAGCACACGGACATTATGTTTGTCTGCACACGTCTCATTGCGCGGGCTTTAGGATGTCGATAAATAGCGTCGCTCTGACAGCAGACTCCTATGAGGTTCGCTCGCGAGAGTAGAGTAGGCTAGTAGGTTATTGGGAAGTTACTCTCCGGTCTTCTAGAGCTACTTTTGTTCAGAGGACTCGGCCGACGAAGCTGCTTCGTTTTACTACTTAGATTAGGTCTGTTTACCAGCTTAACGACCGATGACACGATAATGCGTCAATTGAAACAGCGGCTGCTTTCAAGGTAGCTGTGTTTATTTTATGGTCGTCAAATTTAATGAATTCTCTACCACACGGTTCCTCTTCCTCCACTAGATTTCTATATACAACCTGGAATATTTATTCCAGTCGAGATTGTTTAATTACATACTCGGAAGTTCCAGTTACATTTCGCGGAAGCTGCGATGAATTATTAGAAGAGAGAGCGGGAAATTCAAATTCCTTAGAACACCGTTGTCAAACATGTTACGTCATCGCGTGCAGAGGGGTGGAGGAGGGTGGCGGAGGTGACGGTGAATGCAAACCGAAAATCAACGTGAATTGTTTGCGGATATGAACAGACTACATACTTGCCGCGCCGATGCGAGGCTCGTGATCGATGCGCAGTATTGACTGTTGGCGCAACTGGTAACTAGCCAATTTGCTGCGTTGGTCAGACATCTGATTACCAACGGTAATTAGCGGTGGATTGGTATGCCTGCGTTGACTGTTAGCGGACGTGCAAACTTCGTGTCCTGCGACGCGTAAATACGTGTCGCGTACGGACTTTCGTATGAACACGAATTTTGCATTCGATTCCCAGCCGCCATTACCGTCCGCTAACAAATATTAATGTCTATCATCGGCGCGTACAGGCTGTGCAGTAAATTCACTGTCGCCCTTCACAGATTCCCTCCAAATAGAAAAAGACTTATTTTGCAAGTTCTGCTCGAAGATAGTATATCGACATGTACAAACGAAACACTTTTTCATACAAAAATTTATATGTTTGAAGGAATTAGACTGCGTGGAGTGTGAAATCCTATCTTCGATCACGTGACTCTGACAACCAATGGAGTCACGTGACATGCACACGGCAACGCTGCTAACTTCACCCTCGTCGAGATCCTATTCATTAAAATTTTACAGAGAGAATAACATTTCTTTTTCAACAGAGATGTCTCAATCGATGAGAATAATTTTACAAAATAAACACGACTGAATGGAAACAGATTTCGTTTGACATTGATGAAACAGAAATCGAAGAACTGAGATGTCTCGCAACGATTTTCTTTGGCAGGAAAAATTACGTTCGAGGTTCAAAATAGAAAATGGCACGACTGACAGACACAGTCGACGTCGGCGGTGTTTCACCGTTCTAAGCCATAATCGAAGTCATTTCTCTTAATTAGAGGTTAACCGGCCTTGGCGCGGTTAGAGTTCCCGCGAATTATACTTCCTCTTATACTTTTTCCGCGTTGCCAACCGGAACGAATTGCCTTTTTACGACCCCGGCTGCCGGGCCGTTTACGTTCGGCCGAATATCGGAATCGACTTCGATTTACGTTCTCGCCTTCGCTACGGGCTTATCCGGGCCTGGATCTCAGATTTGCTCTGGGGAATGACTCTGACTGTGCTCCTCCGAGGCAAATATCTGTTCATGCTACGAAAATACCTAGCTTATTAAAACCGACTACCCCTCGCGATCCTACTGGGAGATAGTTCCTTGAACTTTCATCAATTCCCCTGGGCAGAGTGTACAGTCCCTTTAGCTCGACAGCTTTTAACATCTTGTCTCGCTCGTTGCGGACGTTCTCTAAGCGTTTAACGAATTTATACACCGGTCAACGCTTCGAACTCCAAGTAAAACATTAGTTTTCCCCTATCTCGGTTTAACTTTCCCGGTAAATCTAGGGCAAGTTGTAAATTTTCAATTAGGCGAGTACTTCTTTTTACTTTAGAGTTCCCTGGAAGCCGAGTGGCTGGATTTTCCTGTTAAAAAGTACACGGCTTTCCCATCGAGGGTTGTTTTCACATCTTCGTCACAAGTAATGCAAGGAAATTGCGCGGTGAATATAATTTTATGGAAGCCACTTTTTACCCGAATTTCTGGGGAAAATTGCAACATGTTGTTGGGCTAGTTGCGAACATTCCTAACCGAACAATTTATATACTCTCCAACACATCGAGGTCGAAGTAAAATATTAGCTTTCTCCTACCATTGGTTAACTTTCGAAGTAAACGAAGCGCAAGTTGTAAATTTTCAACCGAGGGAGTACATTCTTCCTTTTCCAGAGTCTGCAGGTTAATAAACCTGAAAAATACCTGTACAATAATACATTATTTTGAGATACGAAGCTGATGTTTGATGCTCTATCTTCAGGTTTTATTTAGACAGCTAACTTTGCTATTAAATACAGATTATTTCAACTGTTGTGATTGTCGTCTATTATTTAAGAGAAAGTTATATTCTATTTCGTAACAGAATGTTCGTGGAACCAGAGTAGAGTAACGTCTCCTTCGGCAAAGAATTTATAGACGGGAAATAAAACTTTATAAAAGGGGATTTCCACGTGGGGACGACTTCGGGGCTCGAGCTGTCCGAAAAATTTCAATTGCAGAGAAAGGGGGACGAAGGTCACGACTGGCAGTTCCGAAATTTCGCTTTTATCATTCGGCTCGAGCGGGTCGGGAAAGTTTTCGGGGATCCGCGGCACGTAGGCGCGCACGCGTTTCAATTAAATAGCTCCGGGGGATTTTGCAGATCCCGCGAGTAGATTACATCGGCGGCCCACCCTTATCGACGGCCGCTTTACTGGAGCACGATAATCTATAAGCATTTATCGATTAAACGTTCCCTTGGACCAGCACACGCCGCTATCGCTCCCCGCGTCGCGTTAAAATAGAGTGTCGCGACACTCGTTGCACGCGGAATGCAGCCCGGCGGCGATGCAAATACAGGGAACGCGGCGATGCAATATGCAACAGAGCCCCGCGGTTATTTTCATTCGGCGTCGTTTACCGATAATTCGCAGTGCCCTTTTAATTTATCACGGCGGATTTTAATTGGAGCCTCCGCGGGCGCCGCCCGCGAGGATGCTTTTTGATCGATTGAAACGAATTACAGAAAGACACGCAAAGAGATTCGCCGTGAAAACACGTGAGAATAGAACGTGCAGCGTTTTTACCATTTTAACGCTGGAAGTTCGTAACTCGTTGATTACGGTATCGACCTATTAATAAATGCACTTTTTATCTTGTCTCTGAATTTACACGCCGTTGCGCGAGCAAATACTCCAGCTGCTTCGCAGTTCACTGGCGCTTTCGCGGAGCAGCTTCAAGATTTATTTAATGGAATGTAAACGCGATTAATAACTAAATCGTTATAGGGTAGTATAAATTTACGTTGCAATAACACGTTGAATCTCTGCAAGTTATATTTAATAGTCTGGGGATGATGTATTAAAATGAAAGAAGCTGCGCTGTAGCCTCGCTAATATTTACTTTTTGAAGACCCGGCTAATTGGTAAGTCATACACTGTACAATCATATTTTACGTCGCGATAGAGGAAATTGTGCTGTAGTGTAATATTTATTCTTTCTAGACACGGTTAATATGCAAACCATGCACTGTACAATCGTGTTTTATGTCGCAATAATGTCTTGAGTTTCTCGAAATTATGTTGCATATATTCGTGGGTGAGGTATTGAAATCGAGGAAATTGTGTTGCAGTCGAATATTTGCCTTCTATTACGACCGAGAATTCGATATCGGAAAGGCAAGTTCCGAAGCAAATAACAGAGTTTCGTTCCACCGTGACTGAACATTGTTACTCGGCCAAATAAAAGGTATAGTGATCGTCATAGTCACAACTTTATTTCGACGTGTCTATTTACCTGGAGATCGACCGGTATCCGAGGCGGTAGAACGAAAAAGAAAAGACGTCGTTAATTCCTGTTCGACAGGAACGTCCGCGCCATAATTCAGTCGCGTGGATCGTGAGACCGATATCACGGAATTAATGCGCCCGTGCTACACACCATATGAAATAACGCGTATTAAATAATCCCGGAGGAATTAAACACCGCCGACAGATCGTTAATACAGCCGTAGCCGAGCCTCGAATAATTCTCGCGACGCTTGTAATTATCCGACCGCCTTCGGTCGCTTCAAGTGTGCTTTAAATACTTAGTCGCTAATAAACGCGTGCCCTAGGAGGTTCTATCCTGCTCCCCGGTCTCTTCAGTTCGATAATTTAATAGGTATCGTTCGATCATTAGCTTCGTATCGGCGGGGCACGAAACGCGATGATAATCCGTATTCGAGCACGGCGTGCCTCGGTCACTGGCGTTTGCCATAAATGCGTCGAAAACCGCAATCTACGATCTCAAATAAAACTTTAGCGAGTCAACGAATGATTATATAATCGATTTGGAAGACGTTTCGAATCTTAATCAACGCACAGACTGCAAAGTACGCATTTCAATATTTTTTCGTGTGTTCAGTTGCTCTGGAAGTATGTACATTTCATTTAATACTTTCAGAAGGTGAAATGTAGAAAGATGATTGAACAGGCGTATGTTACATTTTACGAGATTTACAGGAGGACGTGAAATAGTTTGTTGTTCAATGTAACAATGGAAGGTATTAATACTTCTATATATTATAGAATAAATAGAATTAGATATTAATACTTCTAGAAGCGTTTAATATTACTTCCGTACACTGTTCCCCATTTTCTACAGCCTGTATGAATAACATATAACGGCGCTAACAGCTGTGATTACGTTTCGAATAATTCGACCTGGTGCAATTAATTTTGCAATACCCATCGCCGTCGGCGCAGCGAGCAGACATCAAAACGAATAATTCTTGAAAGGTAACAGCGGTCTGAGACGGCGAATTAGCCCGTCATCCCCGGTGAAATGTCGGCGAGAGCGCGTTCTTAGAAGCCGAAAATTTCAGTTCACTCTCGACGGAACACGTCCACTTCAGGATCTCGTCGGCCGAGCTTTCTGTATTTTACAGTTACGAATCACTCGCGAGTTCTCCGGGTTTTAAAGCGGAACGGAGCGCGATCGTGTTTTCCCCTCCGTCTGTTCCCGCGTTCTGCCAGTGCCTTCAAAAACATTCTCCGCCACGTTTCGAAGCCGTGGTTAAAAGTCCGACGGCCGTGTACGTGCCCCGAAATAATCGTGTAACCGAGCGCGCCGGCCCAGGTCCATCCACGGAATTCCCGATCCGGTCACGTGCTACTTCGCTCGAATGCCTAACGATTGTCGTCGCCGGTGCTGCACAGCACGCGAGGCACCGCATTCGCAATGCACGCCGGGGTCCAGCTCTTTTCGCGTCCACCCCCGAACCGCCATTATCCGAGGCTAATGCCACCCGCGCGTTTCGCCTTCTTGTTTTCCCGATTACTTCTCGTCCGGCTCCGAGCAGTTATCGCGCGCCCTTCTCGTCACGCTCGCGACAGCCGTTGCACGGTGGTCCCGATCGACGAATTAGGGTCTATTCGTATTTGCCGGAGGCGAACGTTTTCCTAATTCATATTTGCCGGAACCCCGGCAAGGTCACTCGAAAGACGCTCGAGATGCTCGCAACAAAAGCTAAGAGCCGCGCACAGCGGGGGTTTTTTCTACCTAACACCGGAACAGTTTACACCTCACCCCCCCCCCCCCCCCCCCCCCGGCGCCCCCCCCTTTTTTTTTTTATCGGATGACAATCCGGTGTAGGTCATCCGATCTTGACTGATGCTCACCGGCCGCACGGGTGATCCATTTTCGAAGCAGAGAAAAGAATATTGTTCATCTGAGTTGTAATCTTAATAAGTAATGGTTCAAACTATAAGGAACCATGAAATTCCGCTTCACAAATAAATTTTAGCATTATTAAATCAGCATTGTGTTTAGCAAATTCTGTGATTTCTAATGCTTATTTCTTCATATTGTGTTAAATCCCTACGCTTTGGAGTATGATATTTTTGTTATCTACAATTGTACCTCGATGACCAGAATAATGAAATTTTAATGTCACAATTATTTCGCTCCCTACAAAATTTTCTAAACGGAAAAAAGTTCAACTCCATTGAAACTTGCAGGGATCGCGTGGATCAGTTCATCGCTCAGAAAGAGGCCATTTTCTGGAAGAATGGAATCCTCAAGCTACCATATAGATGGCAGAAAGTAATCGAACAAAGTGGCAAATACATTGTAGAATAAAATTATGTACAAAAATATTGTCTCACACTTCTGTTCAGAAGACGCTACGAGCTTTCTTTCCAACCCAATATTTCGAACAAAGTGGCAAATACATTGTAGAATAAAATTATGTACAAAAATACTGTCTTACAGTTCTGTTCAGAAGACGCTACGAGCTTTCTTTCCAACTCAATATTTCGATCAAAGTGGCAAATACATTGCAGAATAAAATTATGTACAAAAATATTGTCTCACACTTCTGTTCAGAAGACGCTACGAGCTTTCTTTCCAACCCAATATTTCGAACAAAGTGGCAAATACATTGTAGAATAAAATTATGTACAAAAATACTGTCTTACAGTTCTGTTCAGTAAACGCTACGAGCTTTCTTTCCAACTCAATATTTCGAACCAAGTGGCAAATACATTGCAGAATAAAATTATGTACAAAAATATTGTTTTACAGTTCTGTTCAGAAGACGCTACGAACTTTCTTTCTAACCCAATATTTCGAACAAAGTGGCAAATACATTGTAGAATAAAATTATGTACAAAAATATTGTCTTACAGTTCTGTTCAGAAAACGCTACGAGCTTTCTTTCCAACCCAATATTTCGAACAAAGTGGCAAATACATTGTAGAATAAAATTATGTACAAAAATATTGTCTTACAGTTCTGTTCAGTAAACGCTAGGAGCTTTCTTTCCAACCCAATATTTCGAACAAAGTGGCAAATACATTGTAGAATAAAATTATGTACAAAAATACTGTTTTACAGTTCTGTTCGGAAAACGCTACGGAGTTTCTTTCCAACCCAATATTTCGAACAAAGTGGCAAATACATTGTAGAATAAAATTATGTACAAAAATATTGTCTTACAGTTCTGTTCGGAAAACGCTACGAACTTTCATTCCAACCCAATATTTCGCACAAAAATTTCAGGAAGGAGTCGAAGAGCTTTCACGACGAAGCTCCCCCGTCTCGACCGAATGAAAGTCGCGGAGCGTTTACGAGTGACGGGCGGCCGCCACGGGCACGCCTGATCATATTCATTATTACGTTCAATTTCGGGATTCCTCGAACGCGTTCCGCTGCGAGTCTCGAGGAAAAATCAATAGAGAGCGGGCCGTGGGCCAACTCTCTCGTTCGTCGAACCGTCGACGGAATTTCTTTGTCTGCTCCGCGGCCAGGTGGGCTAATATTGAAATTCCCTTGTTCGCAGGAGCGTTTATAGTGACGCGCGCGACGCGAGCATCTTTTCTCCGGCGAGCGCTTTCCCTTTCGCCGTTTCGTCGGGGATCTTTCCAAGGTTCCCGCGACAAGGTTCCGGGGGGGGGGGGGGGTGGCAATTAGCCGGCCAGCCGGCCCCGACTAATTGATTCGTCGGCCGCTAATCTTCGCGGAGACGTCTCCGCTCCTTCTGAAAGCTGGCCACGAGACTTTAATCATTCCTTGCCCCTGCCAGCGAACTTCCAACAATTTCCAACCGCCCCTGGCCAACGCCAACTACCCCTACTCTCTCTCTCACTCTCTCTCTCTCTCTCTCTCTCTCTCTCTGTCTTTATCGCTGTCCCTTTCCTTCTATCTACCTCTCACCCCATTCCTTGCGATATTAACTTAAGACGGGAGACTTCCGCTTAACGCGGCGGGATTAGTACGCCGGCCACAATTTCGGTAATTAATATTCACGCGACGGGGTGAATTTACCTCTCGACTCGACCTCCCACCCCTTGCGATGTAGACGCGTTTATTGGTCGGCCGAGGGACGACTCGTTCTTAATTTATTCTTTTTATGGATCCTCGCCGGGAATTGGTGGCGAGAGGAATGCTGATTTTACGCGATCGTCGTCTACCGGGTGCTCCAGATAATCGCGACCTTAAACGAAGCGTAAGAGAGGCTTTCGATTTATCTTCTTCTTTGCTTTTGTTCTGGGCCTTGATTATATTTTAGTCGTTTTTATTTCTTTCTTGCATCGTATTTCAATCTTTGATTTTATATTTCATTGCATCCATGCAGTGCGCGGTGTTAACGTGTGATTGTTGCATAGTTGGCGTTGCGGTCGCTCTGTTTTTTAAATAGTTGTCCGTGGGTTATTTTTGAGTGCCTAGTCGGGATCTCACAGTCATTTATTTATCTTCTGCGTTACTTTTGTTCTGGGCCTTGATTATATTTTTGTCGTGTTTACTTCTTTTTTACATCGTATTTCAATCTTTGATTTTATATTTCATTGCATCCATGTAGTGCGCGGTGTTAACGTGTGATTGTTGCATAGTTGACGTTGCGGTCGCTCTGTTTTTTAAATAGTTGTTCGTGGGTTACTTTTGAGTGCCCTTAGAAGTTATATTGTGAATTTTTGTTGTGGTCCAGGTTTCGTTTTATTAATCTTTCATTGACAGATCTGGGACAAACTTTTCATTATGTAACACGGACGCAAACAGCGTTATTTATAATTCTAACGCATGTTCTCATATTTTACAAGAGGTTACATTGTGTTTAATAGAATACGAAGGCTATTCAAGGCCGAAATAAATACTGGTCGCGGTCATATTAATAGTGCGTCACGTTACGCGTTGTTCCGAACGAGAAAAATTTTAATTAACGACAGAACCGTCAATACCGGTTTTCGGGGACTCGAGTGACGTAATATCCCCAGGTGTTTTAATTGCACGTCATCGGCCGACACGAGCGTCGAACAAGCAATTAATCGAATCGCCGGGCAGTTAGGCATGGAAGAAATCCCGGTCGTTCTCTACACGGTGATCATTCTTGATCCGGTGACCCTCCGCGCCGAGGACTTCGAGCGTCCCTTAAACGGCTCCGATTGAAAATAATTAATTACGATCGGCATGCGACGCCTTGATTGAGCACCGCGTATCACATGCGACGGCCACCGGGTGTCTTGCCCGGCATTCCGTGTCCTTGAATGGCGCGATAATTTATGCGATGCCATTAGCTTCTTCGCTGTTCGGCGCTCGGCGTTCGTAAATGTGCTTTTGCATCGAAACAGCTTCTCCCGCAGTCGTTCATCCCCACCAGAAACCGTTTCGCGAGGTCCAGCAAAGGAAATTTCGAGAGTTTATGCATTTCACCGGGGCGCCGTCAATGTTTACGGTCTGGATGCATGAAAAATTGTTCTCAGAAATACATTTGGCACTGTATTCCTCTTGCTAATGATCCACGTCAAACGAACGAAAGCAACCCATTTTAAAACATCGAATGTTCAGTGTATCGCTTAAACAAATAATCTTTTCTGCCTGGAATCCTTTCTAGAACCTAGAGAAATTGCTCAGCAGTGTAAAGTATAGAATTCTTAATTTCCAAAATTTTCTTTAAATAGTTTATTTGTAATCTCAATACGGACGGTTACTGACAGAAAAATATAAACGGGTATGCTTAAAAATATAAATAAAATGTGTAACATTTAACTGGAGTATTTTCCAGTTCTTAAATTCGGTATCTTTTTAAAGTACGGAAATATATTCGATGAATTGTACCATTCCTGTCTGCAAGTTTCTTTTCAGTCACCGGTGTGTAAATTCAGAACGAGTCATAAATAAATGGTTAAAATATATATTTGCAACCGAGAAAATAGAGGGTCCTTCAAAGGAAAAGGAAATAGCTCTTCCGTACGGTCGAAGAAGTCGCCAAAATTCAAGGAAGATTAAGCTCCCCTGGTGTGCAGACCCCCTAACCGCGTCATGTAAGAATGTTACATCATCGATCACAATTCGGCCCATTTTCGCGCAGATAATTTTCTAAACAGCGTATCTTCGTATTCCCCAGGCTCCATGATTTATTAGCGGCTGTCCGAACTTCCGAGGGGCCGACCCTCGCGAGTCCATTCGAACGGCGCAAGGTCATTCGAGAATTCGACGGTTCAAATTCCCGCTACCCCCGGGATCGCGTTCGACCGAGAATCCTCGTCATCAGAATCCCATCAGGATCCGTATCGTGCTCGTTGCACCGGTAAACGCGTCCGACTATGGCGACTGCAGCGCCGGGTAGCCGTGCTCATGCTATCGGCCAACGTTTTCGAGCGACGCGACGGAATCGCGCTACTTTCGCCGACGATTCCATTAAGGAGGAACTAAGTTACGTGCATCCGCGCGACGCTCTTGCACGCAGACTAATTACCAATTATTCCGCGAGTCAACGAACGGACAGGATGCGATGGGAGCTCCGGGGCGGAAAGGGCAAGGCGAGTCTAGGGAGCCGAGGTAGACGTCGAAGGTGCTTCGACCACCTTCGCGCCGTGCTCGCCGTTAATGTACGAATCCACTTAGCCGCGTCCCGCCCCCGTCTGATTAGATTAATTTTAAGGAGGCCCGACCTGCTGGTTTGCACTTGTTCCCGTCAACGACCACTGTGTTTATGGCTGCACCGTGCACCCGATCGATTTTTACGCGCGATACGAATCCACGTGTTCGTACCGAGAGCTTCGGTCTAGCACTTCGCGTCACCTGGCCGATCAAAATTCGCAAACACAGCAGGCTGTCCCACGTAACACGTTTTCACGATTTTTTAAGTACTTGCGACAATCTGAGAAAAAGTATTTTCAACCAAAGTATAGTATAGTATAGTTTATTATCGATCCCCTAAGGGTTACAATTTTAAACAATTTTAAACTCGCTCCGCTCTTATCCTACCTTAACCTAAAACGCACAAAACCGCAAAAAACTAGACTCGCAAGAGAGAGAGAGAGAGAGAGAGAGAGAGAGAGAGAGAGAGAGAGAGAGAGAGAGAGAGAGAGATGATGCTATTTTCAACAAAAGTTGATCAGTTTTCGATTGGCTATATATTGCAACGATAAAAAGTTCGAAAATCATTTTTATTTTTACAGTATTGTCAAGTTCACCTTCATTTTTTTTAAACGGCACTTTGTATTGTTGACTTAACAGTATTATAGCCCGTGTCAAGACGAATTCAACGGCCTAGGATACCCTGGAATGACCTTGAAGGCGAAGAAATGAAAATTTCAACGAAACATGACAACTTGTGTTTATTATTAACACTCGAAATTACATTCAATTCAGAACAGGTTTCTCAAGTCAAGGCGACTAAATGAACGCAAACGATTTCGTAAAAAGTCACATCAAATGTTCGAACTGAAATCCGTGGACCTTAGAAGATCTTGGACCTTATTTTTATGAACATCACTTAACATCTCAAAGTTATTTCAATTTTCTTTCCACGCAATTTCAAACGCCGATGCAAGGGCTTCCAAATGATGTTCAACAACGTATTTATTTCCAGCAGGACGATTGTCCACTTCATAATGCTCGAATAGTTCGTAATTACCTTAAAGTTTGGAGAACATTGGTTGGACACTTATGGCCCCATTGCTTGGCCACCACGATCCCCCGATTTGTCGCCACTTGATTTTTTTTTATGGGGTCATTTACAGTCAATAGTTTATGCTGTTCCAATACAAATTAAGGAACATTTGAAGCAGGGAATCCGTACAGCATGCGAAGAACTTCGCTACGACAGTATCGTAAGAGCAATCAATGCAAAACAAAGGAATTGTGCCTACAACAAAACCAATTTCAATTGGAACATTTGATGTGACTTTTTTACGAAATCGTTTGCGTTTGTTTAGTCAAGGTTTCTGAATTGAACGTAATTTCGAGTCTTACTAATAAACACAAGTTATTATCGCCCATTCAAGCAGATTGTTATGCTTTCTTGAAATTTTCATTTCTTCTCCTTCAAGATCATCCGAAGGTCCATGGTATACTAGGTCATTGAATTCGTGTTGACAAGGGCTATAATACTGTTATTATTGCAATATTTATTTTTTATTGCAATATATAGCCAATCGAAAACTGATCAATTTTTGTTGAAAATATTTTTTGTCAAATTATCGCAACTACTTAAAAAATCGTGAAAACTGTTACGTGGGACACCCTGTATAGTGGCTTATCGTTCAACTGTCGTTTATACTGTCTATAAGGACTACGGAATTCGTAAAAATGACGAGTTTTGAGACTTTAGTTGTTCTTTGGGGAGATACCAAGCTAAGAATCGCGAATAATCAAAATCAATGCGTTTTTGTTATTTCTACGAACCAGCTTGAGTTCTGCCGTTCTGGAACGGAAAGATTAATCGGCACGTAAAAGTAGAACCGAAAGAAACCGATTTTTCGACAACCGCGCCGACAAGACCAAGAAGTACCTGCAAGAGTGCAGGTTCGGTGCACCGTCGAACGGCATTAGGGGCACAGTTTTAATCCGAACCGGGCGTCGTGGGCGTCGAGATCCTGTCGTTACGTGGCACGTTCGTGTTCCACGAGTCAGCCCACGTGTCCGCCATTTACCATTTGCCGTGCAAGCACCGAACGAACGGCCAGCTTCCTTAGGAAAATTGGCGCCGGCTATAAAGACTCCGCCATCCGGGAATCGCTATTGTAATTCGCGCGAGAGCCCAGCTGCCGCGTTTCTATTTCACGGGGAAATCAATTTTTGAAACGTGACACCCCCCCTCCCCCCTCCGCCACCGGCATATTGTTTCTTATCGCGAGACGTGTCTGCTGCCCACGGAATTTCGTAACCGAGCTACCGATCGACCGAAATACCGAATTTCCATCGACTTCGCGCAACAGCAATAACGCTCAAATTGTTCAGAGTTGTTCAATAATATTTTCTAACGGTGTCCGACGCCCACCATTCGATGTAGTATTATAGAAATTGGTTCGAGTTGTGTAACTCATGGCGCCCATTCTTCCTTCAATAATTACAATCAGCTCAAACTAATACATTGATATTTTTTTATAAAGCATAATATCGAATAATTATGTTTACTTCAGTATACTTTTCCAAGAGAGTGTATCTTACTTTTAAAAATGTTCTAATATTTCACGAGAAGTGACACGAAATGAGAAACGATTTTGTCCAACTAACAAGTACAAATAACGGCAATATTCAAG
>CM052132.1:4332955-4345149 GCA_028454255.1 Halictus ligatus | reverse complement strand
GGAGTCTCTGATGACCCCAACAAAATTTCTTCACAGCCCAAATTTGGGTTATTTAGTCTTGAATTATGCGCTTAAAGACACCCGAGAAAATTTACACAGAATTTTCGGAGGGTTGTATGTAAATTTCACTGATCGAAAGTAGGAAATAACTTAAGAGCTCTCAATCTTTGTTCAGCTAGACAGCTTTTCTTCTGCAACAGGGTGGTTCAAGGTCAGCCAGATTCTAAACCGCCACATGTCGAATGACCGATCGAGTCGACGCAACAACACCCTGTCAGGATCTGATTCACGGTTGCGTAAACTGCGACCGGAAAAGAAGCTGCGGTTGTTCGCGGGTCCCTCGTTCAGGTGCCACGTCACCTTCAAACGGGATTAATATCACCCTTAACACAGTGGGTATTGTATTCCCCGTGAGAGGAGCAGCAGCAGTTCTTCAGCGCTACTCTTCACAGTTACTTCCTGTCCTTTGAAATCTCCTTTATGAATAAACGGACCGGTGTCTGGGTCTTTCTCTCCGTCCTTCTCTCTCGGCTCCTTTCTCTCGAGCAACCACCCTCCCTCTGGATCTCTGTTGCTCTTGGACGGCCGGCCTGGCCCGTGTCCCTCGTAACTCTTGGTCGCTCGGAGGTTGGCTGAGAGTATGTACCTCGGGCCAATATGTATCACAAGGCGGCTTCTATGCGGGACAACGTTGTAATTCACCGGGACTCGTGTTTCATCGCTGCGCAGTAGGGTGTACTCGCGTATAAAGTGGCCGGAGGATACCAAGGTGGATGCTGGACGGATAGATAGAGGACGCGCTACCTATTCGGCCCGTACCAACCCGTAAAATACAGCGGGGTGCATAACTTCAACGCCGCCCACATTGCGAAATGGTTCAGACCTGGGAAAGGACGGGTACAGCCCCACTCACGATCTTAGTCATTTTCTCAAATATTAGGGGGGCCCGTGAGTAATCAATTATTTATAAATCTAAAACACACTTTGTAGTAAATTCAGGTTTTCATTTCTTAACTTCATCATTATCAAGGTCAGTTGGCCGTCTTTCCTGCAAATTTTCAATCCTCCTCTTATAGAAATTCAGGGTTCGTGAAGCAAACTCGAGGTGCCTCCTTGCATCTTCTACAGAAGTGAATGTTTTATTTTTTAAATAATGCTCCAGAGATCTGAAAAGATCTGGTCGTCCATTTCGAGGACTGTCAGAGAGATCATAATCGCCAGCAGCAACCTTCCGAACCAACGTTGACACTTGTTGACCTTCAGTACATCTCCATAAACATCGCAAATTTTCTTTGTTGTTACCGTTGCATTGAGTCCCGCATGAAAATGAAAAAGTAGACGTTATGATATCACGACACTGTGTGATAAATGAAAAAGTATGCAATGACGAATGTGATCTTCGGAAGGTAGGGACGCCGCCATTTTATTACAGGGTTGTATAAAAATTATACTGTTTAGAATATTTTGAACACAGGCTGCTTTACCGAAAAGTGTAAAAGAATATGTGTTTCCTCCTCAACGATCGGTACAGAACTAAAGGCAAAACAAATTCTTTGTAAATAATTGATTACTTATGGGTCCCCCTAATATATTTTGAATAACACTTTTAATTATCAGACTCCCGATCATTATGCAAAGTAAAAATTATCCAAGTTAATTGTCAGAAACATTGGTCAAGTGAAAATCGGTATTCCGGAATATTACTGAATGTCAAAAGGGCGTGTTATATTCACCTTCGGATGTTTATCATCCCATAGCAACGTTAATCGATTTGGATGACATCACAATACCTAATCTATTACATAATCTAATACATAATTCTATCTATCAAGATCTGATACATAATTTAGAAGCAATCAATGAAAACTTTGAAAAGTTTCTATACTATTTACGTAGAATCTATAGTCAACCAAAAGAATACCTCCCCATATCGGGTAAGGTTCCTTTGTAGGTTCTCAATCTCGAGGGCAGGTTTTACCCTTCGAACGACATCTGACACAAAATCCGTGCGAAATATTTTTCCTGATAAATGTTCATCAAACACGGAGGACGTCTCGTTAGTTTTAATTTGTGGCGGTTCACAGAGCGTGCCGACAAGTGTTCGCTTGACAGGGGGCGAACAACAGAGGCAGAAGGGAACGAAGGGTTAATTCGGAGTACGAAAAAGAAAAAAAAAAAGAAAACAGAGAACGCGCGAAAATGTCTCAAAAACCAGTCTGCGGACCGAGTGTGCCGCACCGGGGAGCGTTATTAGCGGCTTAAAGTCACACGAAGCGAAGGTCCCCGGGGAGGGCTCTGACAAATGTTTACAGCCCCTGACAACGGGGGAATGACGAAAACAGGGGTAGAAGGAAAGAAGACGAGAGGGACTCGCGAGAGACGGTCCCTAAAGGTGCGTCGTTAACCGCGCGAAGAGCAGCTTAATCTGACCGCAGTCTGTTTCATTAGCGGTCGCGTCGTTGTTAATCCCGAACTGAGATGCGGTAGAGAGAGAAAGACAGAGGGGCGGGAGGGGGTAGGTCGGCAAGTTGGAGAGAAACACAGCAGTTTTAGGGGGTCCTCGACGTGCGGGAAGAGGCGAGAGGGCAAAACGACAGACGGTATCGCGGCTCAACGGGGAAACAAAGCTCCCTCTATATCAGTTTGTGTTACCTGAGATGAAATTGCTTCGGTCGTCCAGGGCGCGGCTAACCGAACCGGCTGGATAAAACGAGAAAATAAATTTCACCTGTCCAAGTTCGGCGAACTGCGACCTTACACCGCGCTCTCTGCTGTCTTCCTGCAGACTATTTACAACCGATACACCTGACCGGGTGAGACGTGGCTCATTGCCATCGCGTAACAAGCTTATCATCTTCAGCGAAAACCGCCATTAACGTTCAACGATGACAATTTTATTACTTGACCATTTATTACTTACAATCTGAAGACTTGTCACTCGCGGATCCGTTCATCGAGTCTCGAAGATCGGTTGGCTAACTCTTTAACGCCACCTTGGTTCGCGCATTATTAACGTAATCAGTGGAAGATCATACTGTAGTGAATTCTCTTTTAATTTACATTTCTGGGGGGAAGATGTCGCAATGTTCTTTCGCGCTATTCAAAATGTTTAAAATCGAAATAATTGTTCTCTGTCTCCTGCAACCGTTAACTTATTACAACCGAACTATAACCTTACAACCTTAACTATTTACAACCGATACACCTGACCGGGTGAGACGTGGCTCATTGCCTTCGCGTAACAAGCTTATCATCTTGAGCGAAAACCGCCATTAACGTTCAACGATGACAATTTTATTACGAGCGTGCTACCCACAATGTAACGCAATCTGAAATCTTGTCACTCGCGGATCCGTTGATCGAGTCTCGAAGATCGAGAATCGGTTGGCTAACTCTTGAACGCCACCTTGGTTCGCGCATTATTAACGTAATCAGTGGAAGATCATACTGTAGTGAATTCTCTTTTAACTTACATTTCTGGGGGGAAGATGTCGCAATGTTCTTTCGCGCTATTCAAAATGTTTAAAATCGAAATAATTGTTCTCTGTCTACTGCAACTGTTAGCTCTTTGTACTCGGCGCCATTTTCATTCTAAAACTAAATATTTCTTCCGTCCTACAATATTTTGATTTTATTCATACGAAACTGATCCGATTTCTACATATAATGTTTAAATGTTTAGTAGTCTATTAAATACAAATTTTATAATGTAACAAATATTTTGTAATATTTTTTGTTATTTCCTTGAAATAATGCCACAACCATTTCTAGCGGTGCTTCAGAGTCATCACCCGAGTGCTAAGGGTTAGTAGACTGCGGATTTTATGAGCTTACGACAAAAATGAGTGGAGGAAATTTAAAATAGTGGGGGCGGTTAAACAAACCGAATCACGTCAACATATTATATTTCCAATTGAATAAAACTTCTATATTCCATAAAGATCCGCAGTATAATTACTATAAGTACTGATGAATAGAAACTTTGTATGGTGTCGTAGTCTACAAGAGTTAAAATAGTAGAATAATTATAAGAACTAAAAAATATCGATTCAAAAGAGTCCCGTTCGTATCTCTTGCATGTCGAAATCAATGTACACAAAATCTCCAGAAAAATCCGCTGTGTCTAACGTCTCTCGATCGAAGTGTCAAAGTTTCATCAAACTATCAAACTAGCATTTTCCAGTCGAACATTTTCCCCGGCAGACTTTTTCCAAAGTGTACAAGCTGCGGCTCTCGGCGGGCAAAACGGTGTTTGTAAATCGAGTAAACAGGTTCTGGCTGGACTTCAGAGTAGCAGTATCAGGGCTGACACCGGTTTCACTTCGAAACTTACTAAAAAGCAATTCTCTCGCCGTCGGGATTCGCGCGTTGAGGAGATGGCGGCGAACAGAGAGAGAGAGAGAGAGAGAGAGAGAAAGAGAGAGAAGGGGGTGGGGGGTTGGTTTTCTGACCAACTGTGTGCTCGCGTAACTTATGCAGTGACGAACGAGGCCAGAGTCCGCGGGACTGGGCACAGTTTCAAATTCTTGCCACCGTTCCTTGGACGAAATTTAAGCCAAGGGAACGACGAGGAGGAGTTTGTAACAGATGTGCCGCTTAGTTTGCGCCCGTCTCGGGACCCCCCTCTCCCCCCCCCCCCTTGCCTTAGGTGCGGTTTGCAAGAATCGCGACGATTCTTCCCAACGACTCTTTCCTCCGCTCGTAAAATAAATCCCGCGGAGAAAGCGCGGGACGAACGTGCGGAATTTATATTGTGCACGGCAAGCGGTTCGCGGATTTAATTTTCCTTTAATAAGCACCGGACGCGTCGCCAACTGTGCCACTTACGGAGCATCGGTGCAACGTGCAGGATTCTCATGCACTCGATTATCGTCGCTCTAATAAGAATAAGATAAGTCGCTTTAGCACCGGCTTTAACTCATTCCTAATCACGCTCTGTCTATTAAAAGCAAGATCGGGAGCATTTCTAAGCTGAATCAACATCTCGAGATAGAATCACGACGCTTTTATACTCATTAGGGCGGTCCGTCAGTTCCTCTGACGTTGTAACTACGCATCGAAAATAATTTGTTTATTAGATTGCTTCCGAACCAACGGTTGGATTGCTATGTGCTAATTTATCGTGGAAAATAAATTGCTTCCGTTCGGTTGGGGCTTATCGACCGTGTTGATGTAACTTCTCGCCAAAAAGAAAGTCCAAACAGGGGTGTAGAGAATTTCTCGTGTACACTTTTCTGTCCATCTCCGTCGCAATGCGTCTTCCAGAAAGAGAAAGAACGGCACGCAGAAAATTCCGTTGAAAAAAGCGGAGAGGGCTAAGGTATTATCGCGGGACATTCGTTTCGCAGGACGGTCGAGGTCGGTGCGGTCATCCGTTCGCGTAATTGAGAATGCAGAAGTTATTAAACTGTCTCGAAGGCGAAAGAGGCTCGCGCGGTCCTATTTCACCGAGACCGCCGACTGATTGTCCCTTATACGACAGATAAACGTGAATTTATCGCGCCAGTTTCGGCCGGAAGTTGGATTTGCGGTTCTTCGCACCTATATTATCAGAGCAGCCGGTCGATCTTTAGCTGCGTCCCTCACGGAAATTTATCGTGTCGGGCCCATGCGACAGTTGGATTTGTGGGTTTCAGCGAAACGGTTAGCTTCGTCTCGTCTTCTCATCCGGGGACGGTTTAATGGGATGATTCGCCACGGTATTCCTGCATAATGCGTTTCTATAATTCTCTTTACGAATTGATCAGCAGTTATGATCGATACAACCGGTCTTCTTGACCCCACACCTCAACACGACATCTGCGATATACGATTCATAAAATATTAACTTATTAATCGTCGAGGTTCTAGTTCAACGATTCTGCACACAATTGTTTGCATGCCGTTTTACATGGGGCACTCGGAAGGATAATTTTTGACTTTTGTACGGTTTTGTTGAACTTGACAGGCAATTTAATTCTTACTTTGAGGTCTTCGTTACGTCCCCTGGAGCCTGTGAAATGTCTAAGAGTGATGTAATGACATTAAACCCTGCAATTACCCTTCTTCCTCGGACTGTAAATGTCACATTGGAATCTTTCCTTCCTCAAAAATTAAAAAATTTCAAAAATTAACTGGAATACAGATATATATAAAGAGAAAAGAGTTACAGATATACTTCATTGGAAAATTTCTTGTAACCATTACAGGGTTGGGGGGTGTTTTCGCCCTGAAAAATCAGACTGCCACTGAAATATATATTCGCCAGTTTTATTAAGATAATTATATTTTAACTTCTAGTTCAGAAAATGTATAAGGGTGTCGTATTAACCCTTTGCACTCGAAGCTATGTTAACTCCAAAACGAAACATTTCTTTCGACCTAGAATACTTCTCTTCTACAGATTTTTTTCATGTTGTACATACAAAAATGGTGCAATTTACTCGTACAATACTGACGTGTTTAGTAATTTATGGGATACAAACAAATATAATAATGTCAAGAATATTTTGAATAATGATACAGCAATTTTTAGCGGCGCCTTACAGTCGCCATTCGAGTGCTAAGGGTTAACCTTTCAGAATTATTTTCATCTCCTAAAACAAGATGGCACCGAATAGTTACTCGTAATGGAAACTCAACGATTCTGTTCGGGTTTTGAGAACTTCGTTATCACAATTATGGTGTAAAATAATATAAATGTATCAACGTTCAAGGGATGTTTTCACTCCGAAAAACTGAAAAATATCAAAGACTACTATATTCGTGCAATTTACTACATACAATTTACTATATATAATCGTGCAATTTACACGTACAATACTGAAGTTTTTAGTAATTTATTGGATACAAACAAATTTAATAATGTACAAATATTTTGAATAACGATACAGCAATTTTTAGCGGCGCTTTACAGTCGTCATTCGAGTGCTAAGGGTTAATCTTTCAGAATTATTTTCATCTCCTAAAACAAGATGGCACCGAATAGTTACTCATAATGGAAACTCAACGATTCTGTTCGGGTTTTGAGAACTTCGTTATCACAATTATGGTGTAAAAGAATATAAATGTATCAACGTTCGAGGGATGTTTTCACTCCGAAAAACTGAAAAGTATCAAAGACTACTATATTCGTGCAATTTACTACATACAATTTACTATATATAATCGTGCAATTTACACGTACAATACTGAAATTTTTAGTAATTTATTGGATACAAACAAATTTAATAATGTACAAATATTTTGAATAATGATACAATTGAATAATGCAATTTTTAGTGGCGCCTTACAGTCGCCATTCGAGTGCTAAGGGTTAATAATCCTCGAGATTTTAACCCAACGATTCTGAATACGACTCTTTCGTATCCGGCTCGACGTCGGGCAATTGCAAGGATATTTTCATGTTATTTATTCGTACGATTTCTCCGTATGCAGCTCGACGTCGGTCATTCGCAACGAACGTTGTACCTACATAAATACTAATAGTTGATAATGGTCAACGAGTCCACGTACTTTTTTCTATCATTCGCAGCAGCCTCTGAACATGTAGAACTTGCGTGAACAGGAAGGGGTGGTACCGAGGTGCACAAGAACCCGGTGTCACCAATGCGTGGACAATTCTACGTCAAAGATTTATTAAAAATATTCATCCTCTACAAGAGCGATCCATCCCTAAACATTTCTCGTGTCACGTTCTTCGAAAGTTGCAACTGCATTCAGCAGGGTTGCCGAAGTAAAAATCTGTGCTCGCCGAAAATCGACCGCTTCAGAACATTCGTCGCAGCCTCTAAATATATCGAAGTTGTGTGAACAGGAAGAAGGGGTGGTACCGAGGTGCACACGAACCCGGTGTCACCAATGCGTGGACATTTCTACCCCAAAGATTTATTAAAAATATTCATTCTCTATAAGAGCGATCCATCCCTAAACATTTCCCGTGTCACGTCCTTCGAAAGTTGCAACGGCATTCAGCAGGGTTGCCGAAGTAAAAATCTGTGCCCGCCGAAAATCGACCGCTTCGGCGCGCTCGTCGCATCCTCTAAATATGTCGAAGTTGTCTGAGCGTGTTGGGAAAGGGGGGCAGAGCGAAATACGGGGCCGAGCATCCGTGAAGGGAGCACAACAGGGAGCAGTCTTCGAGACCGCGAAGTTCGAAACTGTGTCGATTCCTGTAATGCATTCATTCGGTGCCGCCACGTGTCACGCGTGTCGGACAGCTGGGCGAGGTGTTCGCCGCGGAACGGGGGTGGTGTCCTGTTATGCAAGAGCGTCCTGCGTCGGGGGATGGTGTGGTTGCACCGCGTAGAGGTTCGATGCATCGGTAGATGCCGCGGCGTCCGACCCATTTCCCAACAATGCCCGACCCGTTTATTATTAGATGCGCAGACTGAGATACACAAGCATGTCGGGCCGAGCCGCCGCGGAATAAAGAGGACACGCGAGCCATTCGTATCCCGTTCAACGTTCGCCAGCTAGCTAGGCTAGCTGCTCGCCCCGGAACTCTCGCCTCCTTCCTCCGCGAAACAGAGGGCCGCAGATGCAACGGATCGTGTTCTACCCGGCTGACTGCGTGATTTCAATGATTCAGGAACAAGCTGGCGCCGGAGCAGCGCGCGGGAGCAGTAGCTATTCATTTTCCGATTCGCTTCGCGATTAGAACGAGTCGAGTCTCGCAACGCAGACGAGACCGGTTGAAGGGACCTCTCAAGCAACTAACCGCCATTGTTGCTCGCGAATCTTTGGAACGCTCGAGACTGCTACTTCCTTCCTTCCTTCCTTCCTTCCTTCCTTCCTTCCTTCCTTCCTTCCTTGCACCCTTCGTTCGCTTCCTCGCCGCGCGAGAGATTCTTTGATAACCACCACTATTCAGAGTGGACTAGTTACGAAAGTTGGTTATCGGTCTCCGCTCTTCATGGGTCACCGGCTCGAAAGCCGGGAATCGATACGAGAATTTTGAACTGTGCAGACTTTCGCGTCGACTGGCCGAGCAGTTACCGTTTGATGGACGCACTGCTTGTCGGCGCGAGCGTGTTAGAATCGCGATCTCGTAGTCAATGGATGAACGAGGGTCAGCTCGGAAGGTTGACCTGACCTGACCGCCGAATAGAGGGCTGATCCTTCCTTTCGATTTGTCGTTTCACCGATCGTACTAGCGCTTTACTGGATAGTCCGCCGGGGAAGTGGAAAGGAAACCTTTGTAGACGATTCTATAGCGTTCTATAGTGTACTTCTCAGTATTGAAAACTATTTTACAACATTGCGCGTATGTATTCTTGTTTTTAACACTGCGACCTTTAATAGGACTACAGCAGTAAGTGTCAGAGCCGATATATCGGCCCGCAACTTGTAGCGCTTCACTATTCGCATTGCGAGAGAACTCTATCTCGAAATAAATTTATAATACGTTGTAAATGGTCTAATTTCATTACGAGAGAATTAAAATAAATAGTTTTCCGGTTTAACTTTCCCTTATATTCTATATGTTACATTGTATTACCTATAACAATTACTTGTTTTGGAGTTATACTTTATGTTGGTTGTGCAATATTATTTATTTTGTTACAAAATATATTGCAAATGCAAAGTATATACTTTGTAATAAACGGTCTATATAAAGTTATGATAAACAGATCACTTTTCGTATGCGCAATTACGTTTTGAAAGAGGGCACTTAATTTTACTTTTCTTTATGATCACTTATACCTTTGTTATATATATGTAACTTTCAACGAATATAGAAAAATTAGCGTCACTGTTTTATTCCCTATTTCGTCCTCAATACACTGCTTTTTGAATTATGTAAATATTGCTTTTCGTCTAGTTTTTCTGAGCCTTTTTCCAAACCCTAATAAAATCGTGAAATTCGGCCGGTTATCTTCGCATAGGCATCTCTTTTTTAAAAGGGTTAGTTGTGAATTATTTTAGTCGCAACGATCGCCATGCGAACAAATTTTGCACGGCGAAACGATTATGCTTTCAAGCTAGAGACTGCCAACCGCGAAAAATTGGAAACGCAAACTGCCGCAAGAAATGACACGGGGTGGGGGAATCCATCGTCGATGCGATATAAATTGAAATTTGATCGCGTCGAGGATTCCGGTGTGCAACAAATTACGCAACCGAATTGAAACGTTACTTGGCCGAGACTCCAATAAAACAGAAGCGGAATCCCGGCTAAACAGCAACGGGATACCGGCGGAATTCCAATGCGATGAATTACAGTGGGCCCAGCGGGGGCATCCATATTTCGCCGAAAGTTCAATCAGCCAGAAGCGGAATTCCAAGTGAACGTCAAAGGAATCTTAACAGAAATTCCCCCGCAGTAAATTACTCGATTCCGATGGGAGCCGATAGCCGTGCCGAGGACTTCCGGTCTTTGCTCGTGGCACGTTTTAAACGGTCCGCGGATCCGGAACAGGCGAGCGAAGAAAAGTAATGGCGGAAGTCGCGGCAGCAGTGGGGCCCCGTTGAAAATTCGTTGGCGAAATCGCGTGTCCTACGCGCATCCGGGAGAGGGTGCACAAGCGCAACGTCGCAGCTGCGCATCGGCGAGGACGCGTTTACCGAGGACAGATTCGAAGGGTTACGCGGGGCGGAAGGGGGTAAGTCGCCGGCAAACACGTTCGTTCAACGGAAAAGTATGTCATAAGCGAAATTCCGTTTCGAGTTTGTTAGGCATCCCCCCCGCCGGCAGATGCCTTCTTCCGGTTGGAAATTCTTAAAATGCACGGTACGCTGTACTCACCCCACGACAAACCCGTGTACACCTGTGCTCTAACGGCTCTCTCTCTCTCTCTCTCTCTCTCCGCTCTCGCTCAACGTCTTTGGATTCCGCCTCTCGCCGAGATTTCTCGACGCTACCTGAAACAAACGGGAACGCGGTTAACCACCGGTTGAAATATTACCTTTTGATACTTTCGCGGATCCCGGATGAAAACGGGGATGAAACTCGCCCCCGGGTTTTCAAGCGCGAACTCCGGTTATCCGGCTTGTTTCAGATTCCTGAGGTTCCGGCAGGTTCGAAGTTTTACGGCCGCGTCTAAGACTTTGAGAACATTCCCTCTTCCGCGTCGTTATGGCTGAATCGCGCGGTAGTTACTCGTTTCTGCGGTGTTATTGGGTGCACGAATTAGTCTCTCAACCTTACGATCATCTCCGCGACACACGAATGAAATATAACCTATTTTCTTCGCCTTAACACTTAACACTTTTCTTCGCCTTGACACTTAATGCCGAGGTACAAATTATTTATCAGTCTACCGAAGTACGCACTATTTTGTTCGACAACTTTATAGAAACAATTGGGCTGTTGCGTACGAAATGTCGGATTTTAATGTTTTTCTATGAATTCATTATGAAAGCATTAAACCAAATAAAGCTGGAACTGAATCATTCATCAATGCTTTAAGTACTGGAAAGATACTAGATATTTTATGATATAAATTAACTGTTTCAGATCCTCGGGTAATTTTGGTAATTCAGTTTTAACATCTCTCAGGTCGTAGATGCTGATATTTCTTAAAATCAATCGTTCTTAATATTAATACTTGCTAATTATTGTTAATATCCGTGTTTCGCTGTCTAGCTATTGGTCTTGAAGAGTTGATGTAAATTGTAAGCAAAGTTTTCAACGAAACTTATTCGATAATCGCTTTTCCATAAAATATCCATCCACTTGTATACTCGAAATTTATTTATCTTCTTGTTATACGTCGGAGGGTTGATTTCGTCCCTCTCAAGCAAACGTTTCATTAAAGTTAAAACATTCGAGACGGTACTCTTTCCTGGCAAAAAAATGAATTTATTTGTGTCTAACGTTCGGCTTCTTATTAAACTTTAAGGGCAGATTTTACCGCAAGCCAGCAAACGTTTCATTAAAGTAAGAATAGTCCGGTTGCGACGATTCTCTTGCAAGGAAGAAATTTGCTTGCGTCTTTAAAATCCAACTTCTTATTAAACTTAGGAGCTGATATCTCTCCCGCTCCAAGCGAATGTTACCGGAATTAGAGTTTTCTTGCCGGAACTCTTTTTCCCTCGCAAAAGAAAGGAGAATGTCTCGGAGACCGGGCGAAAGTGAATTGTGTACTTACAGTTTTTAAATGGAACTTTTATTTATCGCTCTTCGTAAAAATACTTTATGGAGATTCCCCGGCAAGTTCGCAGGACTGCAATTGTCCCTTATAACAAGTTTGTTTGGATAATTATTATTCACT
>CM052132.1:4313142-4332855 GCA_028454255.1 Halictus ligatus | reverse complement strand
CCACCTCCGCCAGGAACTGTTCTCTATTAATTATTCTAAGCTGCAGACGGACGAGTTTGCCCAAGTATGCGGCAAGTTGCACGGTGTATTGGGCCTAGGCAACCTCCTTCCGGCGATTTCTGCTAACTCGGATAATTCAACGACTAGAGTAGCGGAGTGCCGCCTGTGCTTTACAGGCTCGAGGTACCAGGCTGTGTCCTCTTCGTCCACCCACTCAAGCTGTCTGTCGGGTATCGTATCTACAGCTTTTACACTTCGCAGTGCCGTGCCGCGGTATGCAGGACCCATAAAAATCTCTGGATTCCTATAGAACCTCTTACGCCCCGGCAATCAAACTCCTCTCCGAAGAGGACTTCTCCAAAATGCTTCTAGCTCTTCTACAATCCGATAAAAGCTTTCCATCGTGAAAACAATTACGTAGGAAAGCATAGCAAAACAACTCCAGTGCAAGTCAAATAGTAAAAATTCAGGACACTCAGGAAGATGCTCTTGTCTTGTTAGCTTCAGAAAAATGTGTTATATACTGTCGGATTATCGGTAAGTACGTTCGATTATCAGCTTATTGTTCGAGAGCAAAAGTGAATCAGGGTTCTCTGAATCGTCTTCTAAACAAAGATTACAAAGCATCGAATGCGGCGATACTTTGTTTCAAGGACTGGCGGAACTAACCACTGATATATATGCTATGGATACGAGCTGAATAGCGGTACAAAACTAAAAGAATAGTGTAACACAATGCGTTATTATATTATGCACATAATCTAGTACAAACATGCAATACGAGTTGCTTGTATGATGGTTGAAATTCAGAGAAATTAATCACATCAAATGAAATTCATGAGAATAGAGAAATAAATGTATAAATACAATATTAAACAGACTGAAGTAACGATTAATGAAGTTTGCAGAAAGTGAATTTGTAATATTTGCAAACAGTTTTGTCGTTTGCTTTTTTGTTTGGGATAAAGGAGATGTTCGAGAGAAGCATTAAATGAAATTTAATTCATAATACTAAAATAAAATTACTAATTACTATTTATTCTATTTATAAAAGAGCTTGATATTTGAAATTATTGTGCAAAATAATGGGAAAAATTAATTTACGCGTTGCGGTCATGAGAGGCTCCAAGATACCATTGCAGAGTTGAGTGAACTTTCGAAATGGACAAGGAAAATATCTAAATATCTAATATTCATTTATATTCAATTGACTAATAAAAATCAAGTTTGTTTTGCAGCACCGGAGATCTTCAAGCGGTTATATTAATACACGTTGAATAATGATCAGCACTAAGTTTTTTGATAAAAAGAACAGCGTGTGCAAAGATTTTCGAAGATGAGAGTTCCAGACTAATTTATAAATTTGCTCGTCCACGCAAGCGTCAAAATACGAAACGAACATCCGCCGTGGTTTTGGAGGAAACAACTTGAGGCAATTTGTTCAGCTCACTGTATTATACTGTTCTCGCGAGACACGTATGCATAGAGCATCGCGGGAACCATGGAACATTTTATCTTGGTATCGTTATATTTCGCGGGATAGTTTTCAGTAGTCCCAGTCACCGTGTCGCGACGAAGCGTTCTCTTAGCGGCTGACAGATATGCAAATGAATTCCGAGGCGTGGTGGAACGTTGTGCAACGAATTTGCATCTGTTGCCTTTCTTCGGGATTATGTAAAGCGATGAGAACTCCTTGCTGCCGCGCGAATTTCTTGCGGGAAACGGCGCGCGTACAGTATTTCGGAAAACCGCGATGCAATCGAACCGCGCGCTACCTGTAATTTAGAGTTGCAGACAGATTTCGCGAAATCTCCGTTCAAAATTTTCGTTGCGGTCGCAACGGAACTTTGAAGACACCGATATCTCGGAGAAGCCGTTTAATTAGATTCCGACATTGAAAAATAATTTCTGGCTTAACAAAACTTTCAAACATACGAAAAGTTTGCTAAAACCACAACTCCAAAATTTGTAAGAATGTTTATACCACCGTTTAGATGACTGAGTGTTTCATATGTTTGTCTGTTATATATAATTTTATTGATTTATGCGTTGCGTTAACAAATGTATGTTACGTTTAGATTTTGTTAAAATTACGACGCGTCGTGTCGAGTCTCCGAGCCTCCTTACAAATTCAAGATTGCTTTTAAGAAACTTTTATTATGGAAAGAGACTTTTGGGACAACCCGATACAGTGCAACAACAAACGTTCCATTCATTCGATCGAACACCTTCCATCAGGGTCGTGCTATTTCCTCCAAATTTGATGCACCTCTGATCGCAGAAGGGCCGGGAGATTTTCTGAAACGTCGATATCGCGTCGAGTGATCGGAGGAAATTCGAGATTGTCGATCGCGAAATGGCTGATACGGGCCACGAATCAAGAATTCTGTCAAGCCCGATGGAGCTACCCTGATGGATTCCTTTTTCGGTGCGTGACGGGTTTTCCCGTTCGCGAATCCACTCGATCGATTTTTCCACCCTCTCTCGCCACGTGGTCGCTGCCCCGGCGAAGAACGGGGTGGCCCAGCGCGAGAATGCAAAATTTATGGGCATCGATCGAGGCGTTCCACGGAATTCAATCAACTGATATCGCTGTCATGGAGGCGGGTGAAAAAATTTTCTAGACGAAACACGGCGGGGGCGGGGGCGCGGCCAATTCGTGCTTCTCGCCTATGAATTTCGTGCTATCGGAACGGCGACGTTCGCCGCGGAATTCGCCGGAAATGAAGAGTATCTGCCCGCTTCTGGCCCGTATTTCTTCGCGAAACGGAGTAACATATTTTCAGCGATTTATCCCGGGTACGAGGCGACACGATCCTCGATTTTCTATCGATCCTCGCTCGTTTTCTCGAGCGGTGCCATTTTTGCGGGCGGTCCCTTATTCAGCGCCGACTCAACGATCCGATTGTGCGCCATTAATTTTGATGAGCATCCATCCACCGATACGGCCAGGCACTGTCGAAGAATGGGGTTGGATTTCCGAACGGATTGCGGGATCCTCGAGAACACGTTGATCGATGATCCGACGTGACCGATGAACAAAGTACAGGGATGCCGGTCGATTGAAATTTTTATGGAGTCTCGATGGAGTTGTTGCGTTCTCGTTTCTGACGTATTTCTTCCGATTATAGTTTCCTTTTTATTTTCGGCGTTCAGACCGCGGAAATAGAGAAAACTGCGACAGAGATTGCACGACAAATCGTACGTATGATCTTTTAACTAGTGTGTTGGTACACACTGAAAACATTCTATAATATATGACGCATTTAATTAACATATCCATTTAAATATCGGCGATTAATAGGCTTTTAAATAACTGAGCTGTAGAAGAAACTTTTAAGAATAATAATTTCCTCTCTTTAAAACAACTGTCCCAGTACATTAGGTTTTAAATTTTATCGAGTTCGAGAATGAAATTGCTATCATTTTTGATTTATTGCAGAATTGCAAAAAGACTATTGGAAAATTTCTGGTAAGTGTTAACTAATCTTCCTACCTTTTTTTCCACGAAATTGGAGCAAACAATTGAAAACATTGCGAAACACGCCAAATATTTCTGTTCAAGTAAAATATTCTAAAAGAGGAAAATTGATTAAAAGGAAGAACGGAATCGTGAGACTGTTTCATTATTTAATACGGTTTACCATAAACTCTTTCGATGCTTCTTTCACAATGCAAAGAGCATATTGAAGCGAGTGGGATGCACATACTGAACTGGAGACTCGTTTGAATATTTTTTTAAATGGAGCAAGCTCTCGTTTCAAGTAGATACGATTCCATGGTAAGCGATAACGATATTTACCGGTAGTCCCGTGGCCACCGCGAGGAAAGCCATGCAACAATACCATTCCCATGTAAAATAATCGTATTCCGATATAGCGACCGTGCATAATGTTCCCTCGAAATGAAAAGACTTTCTATATCCGTTCTCTCATCCGCGATGCCGTGGAACTCGTTTTCACTTCCCTCGCTAAATATTGCCGTCTTGGAAAGCGTCTGTTTGCCACACACGTTATTATTTATCATTCACGAGAGCAATAAAACGTTCCTCGTTACACGATCTTTAAAACCGTTTATTGTAGGCGTGATAAAACTGAGAAACAATTAATTACAACGATATGAAAAATCTTATGGGATGTTGAAAAAGTAGCGTCGGCCAGATAAGCGGTCTAAAATATCTTATTTTATAATTCCCGAAATTATAAAAATGCTTCGGCTGGGAATGATTATTTGCATTTCTTCGTTCCGGTAGATATTACAATAAAAATCGCACTATCAAATCGATAGGTTCGGTCTCAAACAAATTACAAAAAAATATGGCTATGGTTGTGCTACAACTTTGAAAAGGATTCATAAGAATCGTTCAATTTTGCGGCGTTCACTGAGAAACTAAACAGTTGAGAATTGAGAGAAATTCAATAATTATTTATCTATAAAATTGAGTTTTTTCAAAGATCAATAGGAAAGAATACTACGGAAATAGTAGTCGATGAAAAGTCAAGTATCTTGGGTTGTTAAGGTTCGAAAGCGATTTCGGTTCGTTCTTTATTATAACAGAAATTACTTGAGAATGTGTGAATCGCCGGTGGAGGTGTTAATTGAGGACATAAACAGAAAAAAGTGGTTGGTATTACCGCTTCCAGCTCTAATTGTTGACTCAGCCCCGCATTATCGACGTGCCTCCGCGCGGCGGGGGTTGGCAAGCGAGGCTGCTCGTCGGCGTCTTAGCATCCCGGCGATGGCTTCTCACAAATTACCCCTAAGCGGAGCTTAGCAATCTTTCCCTATAGAAAAAGGCGAGCCCGCGCGCGCTCGCGGGCGCAAGCGTTTGCTGGCTGGTTTTGCTGGCCGCTCCGCGATTCAGTCTAGACGAACTTTTGTAATATCGAGATACAGTCGCCTCAACCCTTGCGCATTCAGACGGCCGGGAGAGGCGGAGATCATCTTCTTCGGGGACGGGGGGCGCACGCTTTCATCTCGGCTCCATCGTGTGATGAAAAATGAAGTAGGGACGATCCGTTTTTTCTCGCGATCATTTACGAATCGACACGATATATTATGGACCGCAGGCGAACCGAACCCCTCCCTCGAATAATTCGGCGAAACGGGGTGCGAGCGAACGCTTCCGGTTTCAGCCGGCGGAATTGAAAAATTCCGAAATTGCGATCAGAACGCGTGCCGCGCATCGCAGCCATTTCCCGGCAATCTTTTCGGGAATTCGGCGAGAAAGTTTGTTTTCGCGGAATACATAACCTCGTTCGTCTCGACCGATGCGAATAAATTCGGAGGAATACGGTGAAAATGAAACGACAGAGAAGGCGCACCCTTCGAAGAATGCGAGAACTCGTCGAGGATACTTTTCTTCAACTTCTCCTTCTACTCGAGTTATTGTATTTTAGAGAATTCCGAGTTTTTCCTCCGGCAGGAAAAAGAATTAGTAGAAAACGAACTGGGAGTTTCCCCAGAAGTCATTACGAAATTGAAAGAAGACTACGTGGATATAAAACAGATGAAGAGTACAACAGACACGAACTACATACTACGCGGAGGGCCAACAACGTTGTAAAACGCAGGCGAACAACGGGAATTCGCAAGAGAAACACGTCGAGCAATGTAATTACCAAACTTTGGGGCTGCGTCTGGGTTAGCTTTGCCTAGGCAGAATTTTCTTTTCGTATTCCTTCCGAGGAAAATGCAATTTTTTCAGTCCAAGAGAAAACTCTTTCTCCTCCTAAATTGCAATACCTTAGGAAACGTTGCGTAAAGATCCGGTAGAAAAAACGGACGCGGAAAAAGAGAAATTTTCGGCGAAAGAACCGACTTAAATTCTTCGAGAAGTAATTACGAAATTGAAGGAGCGGAGTCCGAGGACACGGAACGTCGAAAGAGCGAAACGGTGATAAACTTGGAACCTCGAAGAAGACTTACAAAACGGTGATAGACGAAAGACAAGGGAAACACACAAGGGGAAACAAGAGAACCGACGGAATTTCGGAGCCGGAAACCCCGGGAGAACTTTCTCGAAATCTTCAAAACACCGGGCGGAAGGTCCGCCGAAGTTTTCCCGAGACTTTCCCCCGAAGAAGTTAATGATTCTGTCAAAATTTCGTTCGCCGTCGAAACGGAAGTTTCCGGTCGGCAACCCTGCTCGCGACGGATATTGATTCGGGGGGGCCTCGCGAAGTCGCTCCCGCGCCAACGGTCTCACAGTGTTTTAGGGTCGGCCGTGCCGAAAGTGTCGTAAATAACATTTCCCACATTCTGAACATTCAGCGAGTTAATGCAGGTCCCAGCCGAAACCTCCGAACTAACTAACTTAATTAGCCCGGCACCGTCCGGCCACTTAACTTCATCAGGCTGCGCCCGTTGATCCACGCGTAACCCCGGGGCTGGTCTGACCTATTGTTAGCGGACGCTTGGCCCCAGCGTGCTCTCAGGTTCAGAGGATTAGCAGCCGGAAAGAACAGGCAAGTTCATCGGCTTATGAGATTTCAGCCGAGGACTCGCTAGAGACGTTCAAAAACGACTTCCGTCATAGTCTTCCGGCGTGTTTTCACAAAGATGTGAATACGAACTTCAATCGTTCGCTAAATAATCTATACACTGTAAGGCTATGTATTGAATAAAATTTTAATTTATAACAGTCGTGTTAACTCGATAAACTTCATTTTCACCTGTTTTCGCTAACTGTCCACTTATTCTTGCTGGTTAGAGCAGTATAACTTTTTTAACACATTCAAGGCGGGGACATTTTCGTTCCATAGTGGGAGACATTTTGTGTAATCATAACAAAATTTAGACTTAAAAAAGTTAAAAACGATAAACCGTAGTATTAAGACTCCCGCCTTAACTTACGTAGACTTGACGTCACAAGATGGCTGCCGCAGAGAGATTCTCTTAATTTCGAGAGATTTAGTGTTCGTATCGTAAAAAAGGCTCTGGATAGACGTAGCAAAAACATGTACAAACACGGTGATATGCATTTTTAATTGATTGCTTACTTCTTTAAAACGTAAAATGTCTAGAAAAAAGGCACAGCGTAACATAGCGTGATAGTCAAGGCCAAATGCCTGCCGGCCCCCTTAAGCTACAGTCGAGATAGATCGTAGTATTAAGACTCCCGCCTTTAATGTGTTACTATCGGACGCAACGAACTTTTCAGCAATTAGAGGCTTGGTTTATTAAATGACGTGCAAAAAGATTTTGGAAGAACGGCAACTGGTAGGAACAACGTGAGAAAATGAGAAAGAAGCTTCTTAAAACTTTTCTATTCGAGTCAAGAAAATATAACTAGATGAATATGAAACTATTTATTTATTGTCCGAAGAAATGAATAATTTAAGTTTATGGAACGTATCGTCAGATAAATATTGCACCCTAAATTTTCAGTTTATTATTGCTTAAGCGAACGCCATTACCCTTATTCTCCTCCCCTCTCCAACTTTGTTTCCCCACCTCGCAACAGCTATCGAAATTCGTTTTCCATTCGATAAACGTCCCACCCCAGCAGCATCGCGCAGTCTGCTCGGGGTAGTTGGGGTACCAATCAAGTGGAGCCCCCTACAATCTAAACCAATAGAACTACATGGATAGAACACAACGAGCGCAGAGGCTGCACCGGGAAACTCTTAACTCGATTTGTCCCGGTGTTAAAATACAGCCGGCTGGAAATTAGAAATTAAAATCCGGCCCGACAATGCGAAAGACGCTCCCCCCCAGACAGTGCGCGACTCGGCAACGCTACACCCCTTTCATCCGTCGAATTCTCCGCGACTACTGTCTGCTGGCAGCGACTGCTTTCATCAGCTTTGACACCTTAAAGTCCATTCAGTGTTGCGCGTAGTCTGTACGATTTGTTGAAAAAACGGTCGCCGAAAAAAAAGAAAGAAAGGGAAGTTTGAAAGAGCCTAGGTCCCTTAAGAGCCACTTGATGCCTTTCACCGGCGTCTCCCAAACGATCCTTTTATTCGACTCGGAAGATCGGGAACGGGGGATATTGTTCGACGCAGCGAGCACGGTGAAATGAGGAGTTACGGTTACACGGGGAACACGGGGGAGGCGAGGGACACGCGTTACACGCTCGAGGTTTCGTTTAACGCGCGTACGTGGCCTCGTATGAAAGCCGCAGACGAGATCTATCCACGATCCACCGCGAGGGGCCGCACACGCTCGCCTACGGGGATGAGCTCTCTCTCTCTCTCTCTCTCTCTCTCTCTCTCGCGCACCCCCGCAGAGCATCGACGAGAACCTGTCCGCCGCGTCTTTTTCATTTGTCTCGGCGCTGCTGCACTCGAATGCATCCCGGTGCAGCGGCGCGGAACGCCGAAGCGACGAGGGTGGCGACCACGGGACTCCTCCACGGGAATGTAAGTCGCCGTGCAAATGGCAAGAACTCGCCGAGAACAAACGAGTTTAAGGGTAGCTCGCTCTCACCTCCCGGCTGGAAGATCACTGTGGATCGCAGTAATTTGCGTAAAAGAGAAGTAGTCGTGGTTCGATACGAGCTGCCATCACGGTCGCCTTGGTAACGGAGCTCTTGCAATTAACCAGCTAACCGTGACCGACGAGTATACTCGTCAATCCGAAACTCTATTGCGCTGCAGTTAACGTTAATGAGTTTGTTAAATTCTTATCGAATGGAAAAGCAATTCTTTCTCATTTAGCTTTACAAGGGCTTTGGCCTGCGTCTTCGACGTGTATATTCGTCGTTGCTTGATTTTAATTCCGCGCCGTCAGGGATTTTTCAAATTAAACTCCACAGTTAATGGGTTACAAAAGACTGTAGAAAAAGACTGTGAGGGATTTTTCAAATTAAACTCCACAGTTAATTGGTTACAAAAGACTGTAGAAATGAAGACAGAGCTACCAATAGCTACGAGTAAAGCGATCGCCAATATGTACAATTTTTTATTCCGATATAAGACGACGTTTTCTATTTCGAATTAAGACAATCCTTTTTGTGCGGACCCTCTCTTTGTCCTCTATTTTTCATACATTCATTTCTTAAGTCTCACTGTTTATATCTTTAGTGTTACTATTGTATACGAAAATGTCCATTATATTGTCTCGATCCTAGTTTATAAGCCACCTATGTAATGTAATGTTAGCATGCACAGCCATAATCTCGCCAGCTCGTGACCAGCGCACGCCTAAATTGAACCCTCCTCTTTCGAATGAGCCCTTTCCCGGCGAAGAATATTCTCGCACAAGGACGAAAACGTGTTGTCGGTAACGTGGTCACTCTACCTTATCGCGAATCTACGGAGTCTTGGCTCTGAAGAACAAGTGTGATTTTAAGAATGCTTTCCGCGAAGCAATTTATTCGGCGACGGTGCGGATCATCGGTACACACAGTGCTAATCTCCTAATTGCAACAAGAGAGAATTACGGAGGGGTTCGCCTCCACCTCTTCCTGTTCGCGTTCATGTTCGACGGCGGACACCGGCGTTGAGAACTGTTGTTTGCTAGTTCACGACCGATCTACTCCTCCCTGTGTGCGGTGAGCGACTGGGCTGCACCCAGCGAACAAAGGTAGGCGTTGCGTGTGCTCGTCAGTTTATAGACGGTCCGCTCCTCCCTGTATTTGAAGAACAACTGGTCTCCAACCGGCCAGACAAAGCCGTTGCGTGCTCAATTTTTGCCCGAGCCACAAACGGTCTACGCCGTCTACTTGCATTAATAAAAGAGAACTTTCTGGCGTGTTATCCGTTTTCTCCCGACGCGATAGATCCGCCGACGCTCCGCGCACACGTCGAACCGTAAATCCACCCGGGTACAACGTGTTAACCCTTTGACGGTTTATCTCGACAGAGACTCGAACACGTTCAAACGGTTCGTCGTAGACAGAACGTCCTGTTTTTATTCGTTACGCGATGGAGGTCATTTCAAGGTCAAAAAGGTGGTATCCAGTAAATTCAGCTTTTTATTGTCAATCATGCCAGCGTGAAAGAATATCCTATTCCATTTAAAAAAAACATCGGCAAATTTTTTTCTTCGCCATTATATTGCCCCCTGCAATAGTGTCACTTTGTCCTCTAAGGTTTTCTGATAGGACGAATGATATATGAAAGATATTTAGGTGTTCCCATTTATATATATCGCTTCCTGTTACTTTTTTTCTATTACTGTCATATATGGATTCACTTCTAATAAATATCCAAGTACAGTTATGAGTGTTTTATTAATTTTATTTAAAAAAAAATACTTGGACGTTAATGGGTTAATTTCGAGAGACGTAGGAAAGACATGTACAAACACGGTGGTATGCATTTTTAATCGATTACTTATTTGTTTAAGACGTGAAATGTCTAGAAACACAGCGTAACATATGAGCCGCTCAGTGCACACATCGATTAACTCCATAAAACGAAAAGTTGAGAAACGCGATGATGTAATGTATATTGTTTTTAAAAATTCCTCTGTGATAATATGAATTCAAATATATAATGCAGAATGCATAATTGCAGATATAGCTTTCATCTAACGGTATATAAAATTAATAAGAAAGAATAGCCAACAAACAACATCGTCAGTAATGTTACAGTTTTTATGTGACTGGTGAAGTTAATCGATTTGGCAACTGAAAAAAGTAATAAAGTTAAATTTAGTCTTTACATTTTTAAGTTTTTTATTACAGAAAAAGTTAGTTATTATACATTTTTATCACAGCTTTTCCATAAAAATGAATGTTGGCAGTTCGGTTATAATATAATTTTAGTAATTAATTCATAGCAGCTTTATGTTAGCGGAATTATTCTTTGGGATGATTCAGCAATATTATAAATAATGTCTTCTTCATCAGCTGTATGCGAGGATTCGTCATTTCGATTTGTTGACAAGTTCTTATAGTAATCGTGTTTAACAGGAGGAATGAATTTTAGCAGGTCCATCATGTCTCCCCATTTTTCCTTTGTCACAGTTCTACCTTTAGGATATAATAAAGGCTGATCTATATTTTTCAAACTTTGCGGTCTACCCACTAAAGATTTTCTTATATTAATGGCTTGAAATTCTGTATCTTCATTATAGTCACATTTGAATTGTATGAGATAGGGTTTGGACCTTTCTAACTTTATCTGCAATTTACCGGAAGCCCTGTGTCGGTTACTTTTCTGTTAATGATAGACTGTTCTAAAGGTTCTATTGACAAAAAATCTTGGTGAGTCATTTGGATTAGATGAAATGGCGCTTTCTTTTTACATGTTTTGATTATATGGTACCAATCATCTGGTGAAAAAATGTTTTGATTTTTTTTCGCACATGACTCAATAATGGCAAAATCTGAGTCATTGGGCAAATATCTGTGTCCACTTACCAAAAATTTCATGTCAATTGATTCAGCTTTGATTTCCGTGCTTTGAACAAGTTTCAATAAACTTAAGACGGTTTTAATATTTCTGTTTTGCCCGGTACACGAATCCGAATATGTTATTATTTTTTCGAAGTTTGCAGCGTAAGTCTTTATGTACTTTATTAGACAAGATGAAATTTCTTGAGAACCCACGAGATCCTTCAGTTTCTGGCCAAACAAACATGTGGCTTATATTTTTATTGAATTCATGACATCCAAAATTATAAACATATAAATTTCGCTTGTAATAAGCTACGGATGTGGTCAACTTGGGAAAGGCTAAAGCTTTTTCCTTTATTTCCTTTTTCCTTTCGTTACTGAAACGATTTACATTAGAGTATGGAGTTAATCGAAATGGCTTCTGAAATAAATTACTTATTATTCAATGGCCAAAAAAATTTGCCATTTAACGGTGCTAATCTTTATTATTCAGGAAAGTTATTATAAATATAAAAAGTTATGACTATACCAAGGGCTTTGACACTTAAATTTAAGATTTTTCAAAAAGTGGAGTTAATCGATGTGTGCATTGAGCGGCTGATATAGCGTGACAATCCAGGCAAAATGTCTGCCGGGCCCCTTAAATCGCGGCTGAGGGATAATGTTGGGATTTTTCAATTTTGCGCGGAAATATATTGTACGGGGGGGAAAAAGGAATGAAAGGATGGTTTTATCGACACGACTACGCGACTGGCTGCGAACCAACGAGGAGGGACAGGCCGAGTAGCCGTCGTCTGGTCGAGGCGGGCCCACGTGAACGACACAGACGTCGCGGCTCTGTCAACCGTACGTCCACGCGTGCACACGCGCCTCTCTGCCGGCGGGCCGTAACATAGCGAGATTTATTGGCACCGCTGAAAATGCATTTTCGCGTGCCCCCGCTGATAAATTCGTCGTTGCGTGGCCGCGTTAAACGTCCCCTATTTCGGCCGACGCCAAACGTCCACCGGCGCCGAGGGTTGAAGAACCGGTGACCGTGAACCTCCGCGTTCGAACCGAGCACCATGAAACCAGGGAAAAGTGAATAAACGCGAACCCATTCGCGAAGATATCCCACAGTCTGCAAAGCGATATTGCGAGGCTTGGAACATTTCTCATTCTTAACACTATTCCTACCGACACTTCACGTGTACCTATTCCTACCGCGTCTGGTCAACTCACCGGTCTTTAGCACAACTTATATTTACACAACTTATACTTAACAACTTACTTTGATTTTATGGAATCTTTGAGGTTTCTAGTGTGGCGGTCAAAGTGTTAAAGCCGATTCATTTACGTTGTACATAGGAAATTCTAATCGAAGTTTTGAAAACGGTCATTTGACCGGCCGCGGTAGGAATAGTGTTAAACTTTAAAACTGACCATTATTTTTTGGCACACTTCTGTCCATTAACTTTCGCGATAACGATTACTTGATTTGGGTCCGTTCTACTTGACCGACAGTGACTTTCTTTGGCCATTTTTATCATCAACACGGTTTCCCCGATACGTGCTTTCACTTTCATTCACTTAATTTACATTGCATGAATCGATAGTGCCGCAATTTCGTGGTATTGCAGCGACCATCTTCACGTACAATAAAACATTTGGCGTGCAAATGGCCGTTTTTGTATATTTTATTCGACAATGATTGGAATTATAAAAATGATGAAATAAATAGGACACGTTCTAGTAATCTCGTTAAATCTTGTTATAATTAGGTGTATGGATATGGTAGTGGATGTGAATATACAACACAGTAGTCTTAGTTTAAGTGTGTTTATGGTAGGAAGGTCCTAGAACGTCCTTGATCAGGTCAACGCGTGTGCGCTGTCCAGACGCGTGGCAGTATTGTGTTTGTAATTATACAAATGTCGTTAGACAGGTATTACATTGATTTCTACCTTATCGACAGCTTACAGTTACAATTATATATGTATATATACAGGGTGGTTGGTAACTGGTGGTACAAGCGGAAAGGGGGTGATTCTACGCGAAAAAATAAGAATGAGAGTAAATAAAGTTTCAAGTTGCTATTACAGTTTGAGGCTTTGTTTTCGAGAAAATCGTATTTTCGCTCGGTACGCTCGTTACCACGTCTCGTTAGAAAGGATCTCACTGAAGATCTCGATGGATATTATCGCAGTTCAAGTTTGTTTTTGCCGTAATCATAAAGTTTATTAGGTAGGAAAACACTTCGATCACATTGGAAGTGTTTGTCAACATAACCTCAATCGAGACAACGATCTACAGTGAGATCCGTTCTAACGAGGCGTGATCAAGTGCACGGGTACTTTGCAAAAATTCAAAGTCGATTTTCTCGAAAACAAAGCCTCAAACGAAAAATTTTTATCCTATATTTTCGACTTCTTTCTTCGCGTAGAATCACCCCCTTTCCGCTTGTACCACCAGTTACCAACCGTCCTCTATAACAAATCTAAATAAACTTGGTCTTATCGATTTTACAAGGCTTTTACATGTCGCTCATTTTTAGTGCCCGACTCAGTGTTAATTCTGCACCCAACTGGAGCTCTTCGTCGAGTGAACGAAAACAGATCTCGTCCCCTTTTGAGCTCCTTCGAATCTGCCGGCACAATGTAAATTTTGAGGGGAGCGGAAAGCGCGAGAGTAAAATGGTGGAAAGGGGGAAATATTCCGTAGAGAAAGAAGATTATCGAATGATTGTGTGTCCGGGGCTCGTTTAAGCTTCTCCGGAACGTTCCATGGGAAATCGTAATAGGGGCCCGTCGCCCCCGAGTCGCGGCGTGCATCCGATTTTAAATCAATTTCACCGTAATTGCACAGAAGCCGCGGGACGGTTTGATTACGGAAGGAAAAGGCGATGGAAATTATCTCGGCGGGTTCGGCCGCCCCCTGAACCTCCACACGGACACGCCCACACACATCGGCTACAATTTCAATTTGACCCTTTCGCTGTTTCCTACTTGCCGGTCTCATTTGCGTTACATTCAACCTATGCTCGAACAGCGGTAACCACCGTGCTCACCTTATCCTTTCATTAAATTGCCAGGTGTCCCCTCCCCCGCCAGCCGCGCTCCGCCTCCAGGAAAACCTTTCCGTGGCTTTCCAATTTACCGAAATATCATTTTCCTCCGTCGTTATCGAGGGGAACCCGTGGCACCGCGGAATCGCATCGCCTATCCTTCGATTCCGTTCCAAAGGCAAAGCCAATTTTCTCCGCAAGGATCGCCCATTGTTCTGCCTCGCGAAAGATCCCCGCGCTGTCGGTCAGATGAGAACAGAACTTATTTAATTAACTAACTTCCCGGATTAACAGAACATCGCTTATCAAACAATTTTTTCATTCTCCTGTTTTCTGAACCTTTTGAAGGCGCGCAATCTCTTCTCAGTTGTGCTCCAACTTGTCGTTCATTAAAGAATAAATATGTACATCGTATTATACAATATTCCAGTAATATTTTCTGAATATTTCAAGTCAAAAAATAATTTATTCTCCAGAGGTGATTTGAGTAATTACCTTTTAAAAAGCGAATATGCTAAATATGTATGTTACTAATACCCTTTAAACGAAATTATATTTTATCGTAGTCAGCACACAGCCATGGGAAAACTCGTGGAGGTAGAATAAACATGAATGTTTGTAAATTATGACCATCAAAGAATCGTGAAGGAGTTTGCTCTTCCCTCCATGTATTGTATGCGCGTGGTTGTGGCACTGATGCGTGCGCAGATCTATTGTGTTGTGTTCTGTTGTGTTGTGTTGTGTTGTGTTCTGTTGTGTACGCCGCTCTCGCTTGAAACGCGTGCTTCTGCGAACCGCGTGTTCTGACGAACATGCACCTAATACAGTTTGTAACGTTTCATTCATGGCGATATATAATTAAGTTGTTGTTGTGCAATAAATGAAGGTGTACTCCACCACGGATTCCTAATTTCCCCTTCTTCAATGGTTATGGGCCCAGCATATGATTCTAATCGCAAAATCAATCGTAGGGTTAAATGATTTGAAGATGTTACGGCGAAGCTGCAGAACAGTGGACAGTTTCCGTAATGTCCCGAAGCAAATTAGTCTTTCGGGCAGTTAGGAGGCGCAGCAGCGTGAATCACGACAAACCAGGTGACTCGACTCACCTGTTCCGGTTAACGCGAATCGCGCGACGCCCGTGTCGGATGTACAGGCAAAAATGAAACCGCGACAAGTCTCGCGGGTATCGTTATCGGCCGGGTCGAATATCGTCGCGTTCCACGGGGCCAGGAACACGGGGGAAAAAAGGCTGGCGTCGCGCGTGTAACACGCGCGAATTTATTTACGATCGGCCGGGCCGAGGCGCGCGACTTTATTGTCTACAACGCTGCCGGGCCATTAATCGCTGGCTTCGGCTCGATTATTTCCTCGCCACCGGACCGACCGAGAGGGAAACACGAGGAGGCTCGGAGGGAGGAGGGAAAGACAGAAAGAAACTCGATAAACGACCTGTTAATTTGTTGTAACTTAGCCGGCCGATCGGACCGTATGCAGGTACCGTCGAGGGTTGCCACTAAATGCCACTGAAAACCGGTTCCCCGCCGTGTACAAGTTAGGACGTACAGCGTTGTTCGATTTATGTACGGCGCACCGTCGACACGCTGACACAAAGGTGACTCGTGTTAATCGCGTCAATCCTTGCGCGAGGAACCTCGAAATCGTTTTTCGTCTCGCTTTTACGAATCCTGGGCGGGTTCTGTTGCCACTTGTCGCCTTCTCTCGGTAATCCCTGGTTCCTCCGGTGTGAACAACTCTTAAGACTTATCGTGGCGTTTCCATGGATTTGTTTTAAACCTTGCAATCAATAATGGAAATATCGTATCGTCGTTAGAATCAATGATTTTTCTACGTTGTGACTTTAATTTGGCATTTCCTCTTGGTAATCCCTGGTTCCTCCGCTGTGAACAACTCTTAAGACTTATCATGGTGTCTCCATGGATTTGTTTCAAACCTTACAATTACTAATGAAATATCGTGTCGTTGTTAGAATCAATGATTTTTCTACGTTGTGACTTTAAGTTGACATTTCCTCTTTGTACGCCTTGGTTCCACGGGTGTAAATAACCCTTAAGACTTACCACTTCTTCCATGCAATTTTTTAGAACCTTGGAAACAATAGTGAAAATATTTGTAATGAAATATTTGTGATGAAATCGACAATCCTTAAAGAATTGTACAGTATTTTTCAATATTTTTCAGTTTTTCGGGGTGAAAACATCCCTTGAACGTTGATACATTTATATTCTTTTACGCCATAATTGTGATAATAAAGTTCTCAAAACCCGAACAGAATCATTGAGTTTCCATTACGAATGACTATTCGGAGCCATCTTGTGTTAGGGGATGAAAATGGTGATGAATGGCGACTGTAAGGCGCCACTAAAAATTGCTGTGCCATTTTTGTATTTAATAAATTACTGAACACGTATTAAATAAATTACTAAAAAGTGAAAAAATTACTAACGTAAATTACTAAAAAGTGTATAGAAGGGAAATATTCTAGGTCGGAAGAAATATTTCGTTTTACAGTTAAAATAGTGCAAAGGGTTAATACGGCACCCTTATACATTTTCGGAACTAGAAGTTAAGATATAATTATCTTAATAAAACTGGCGAATATATATTTCAGTGGCAGTCTGATTTTTCAGGGCGAAAACACCCCCCAACCCTGCAATGGTTACAAGAAATTTTCAAATGAAGTATATCTAATTGTAACTCTTTTCTCTTTATATATATCTGTATTCCAGTTAATTTTTGAAATTTTTTAATTTTTGAGAAAGATTCCAGTGTGACATTTACAGTCCGAGTAAGAAGGGTAATTGCAGGGTTTAATGACATTACATCACTCTTAGACATTTTACAGGCTCCAGGGGACGTAACGAAGACCTTAAAGTAAGAATTAAATTGCCTGTCAAGTTCAACAAAATTGTACAAAAGGTCTCCGCCATCGCAGGAGACTTCATAGACCTTTGATTGTTCGTTTCCCATTTAGAGCAGAAATTTCGACGAATTTCGCAACGCGATAAACCGAGGACAACCTGTCGATAAGCTATCGAAGTAAAGCAAGATGTCGGGGAGGCAATGTTTTGCCCATTCAACGGAGCAATACAGTTATCGGTTCCGATATTCCTTTTAATAACATGGTTTGTCTTTCGGGTGACGTCTACAGGTCTAATCTATCTCTGTTCGATCCCCCTTGAAACGATCGCTTGTGCCCGAAAAATTGCTTCCTCGATCCCGAGATGTCCCCGGCAAGGAATCGTGCTTTCAACTTTCCAGCTCGATCTTCTCAATTTGTATCGAGAGGCCGATACTTCTTATCGGCGAACACGGTTGTGCTTTCATTGAATAGCGCTATAGACACGGTCCATCGGTCAGCTATCAATAAACCGAGTAATGAGATTCAAGGTATACGCGGTCGATCGAGGAGGACCGTAGTCGTTGCGTAATGCGTCCCATCGTTTGACTACGAAGACCACAGAGCGGTCGAGGAGAGAAACCGGGTACGTAACCGAAGATCGATATTCTTAACAAGAGAGAAGTATACTTCGGATTCACCGCACTAAAGTTCCGCAGGAAGACTATCGAAAAGCTTCGATTTCCATTTTATTGCCGGAGATAGCTTTGACTACATTTCGCCATTGCGGAACCGGCACGGCGGGTGATGAACTGCGATACTCCATGCGGAATCGTGCAATATTTCATCCAGAAACGTTCGTCTCGCTTTTTACAAGAGTTTCGGCAATGGTATTTCACAAACAAAAGTGTCACGGTGAATAAAAATCGTGTAATACGCTATCATGAATTCTTGAATATCAGTTCTTTTCAGATACTACACTAGACACTATAGGGCTACAAATGTTGGTCAAGTCAAACTGTTTTACAAAATTGTTCTTTACAAAATAGGATTCGGCAAGGGCTAGCTTCTTGTTTTGTTATAACGTTCCTCACAGAAATATCTGCTATCACAGGTCTTGTAGAAATGGCTTTGGGGAAATGGCTGCCACGCGCTTCTAGTTCATGATATTTAGCTGAATTTTTTCGAATACTGCTCAAATATAAAAAAAAAAGTGATCGCATTTCTCGAATGTTTCAACCGTTCAAAGGTACACGTAACCATTGAAAAGAATAAAGGACAGGTTTTCCGCGGAATTTTGAACCAGACAATGTTGCATTGCTAACCTATGGATAAGTTAAAGAAGAATTGTATCACAATTGTTGTTATTGTTACTATTATTATTATTACACTTTTTATTTTAATTATCCATTAATTCTAAAGCTTCTGCTTCAAATAGCCTGACTTTTTTACGGTATGATTTTGTTCTAATACTGGATATGTACGGATCGGATGTCAAAAGTAGTCGATTCAATATATCTTCATTCGTGCATTATCTCGAATTTTTCAGCGTGTTCCTACATCTTATGCGTTTAAAATCCTTGTAACGCGTTTCTGTGTGTGCTTCAATTACGTCTTAGGAAATCGACAATGCCTACAGATCATTTATTAAAAGATTGCAACATTGCATAAATGTGGATGGTCAACATTTCGAATATTTATTATGACATACAAAGGTCAACCCGACGCGAACAACGCGCAATCTTTGCTGAAACACGTAAGTTTTAAACTTCCACATTTCATCCGCTTCAACATGATTATTCTTGCCCAAGGTCATTTCAAAGTCAAAAAGATGGTATATACTAAAAGATATTTTTTTTGTCTATCATGCTATCGTAAACAAAATATCCTATTCCATTAAAAGAAAACATCGGTGACCTTGAAATTTCATTAAAAAAACACGAGATAAAAAATTTTTCCTTCACCCTTATATTGCCCCCCTGCAATAGTGTCACTTTGTCCTCTAAAGTTTTCTGATAGGACCGTAAATACGAAAGATATTTAGGTGCTCCCATTTATGTGGGACACCCTCTGTATATATATAGAAGGGAAATATCCTAGGTCGGAAGAAATGTTTTAGGGTTAACATAGCTTCGAGTGCAAAGAGTTAAATTGAATTGTGTGCGTTCACGAGAAACGAAACGAACCTTTGGGACAAACTAATAAAGTTCATAAACATCGTACGGAGATTATTGTCCAAGGACAGCGTGAAAAGAAATTAAATTTGTATATACAGTGAATTCTCGATATATGTCAACAACACGTAAATACGAAAGATATTTAGGTGTTCCCATTTGTGTGGGACACACTGTACAATAAGTTCGACAAAAGAGTCGGTTTGGGCAGGACATACCTGGTATGTATAATAACTTCACAGTACCAAGTTTTTATATTGAAAAAAGTTCCTTATTCACTAACGCTGTGCTTTACGACGAGAGAAGCACACCATTCCTATCATATTCTCAACACGGCAAACAAAAT
>CM052132.1:4266046-4313042 GCA_028454255.1 Halictus ligatus | reverse complement strand
AGGGAACGAGTGCGCGCCGGCGGGGTCTATACGTTTCGGGAACGTCCAGCGTGGCCAGCCGTCAAAATATCGAACTGTTGAAAACTGCTGGCCACCATGTTCTCAATCTGTTCATCCGTTCCCCATTCCGGCTGAACGGGCGCGGATTCTCCGGTCCGCGGCGGGCGCATTTGTTTACACGGGACCGCTCGCGCAGCTCGAAAAGCCGGAAGCTTTCAATGCATCGGAATAAGAGGATTGGGAACGGGCACGCATATGATCCGAGCGCGCGCACGTACGTACGTCATTTTGCACCGAGCACCGGTGTACTACACGTGTACGCCGCGATGGGCTGTTACGGTATTTCCCGTGGAATAGCGGCTCGGCTCGGCTCGGCTCGGGCCGGGCCGGGCCGATCCCACCCCACGGTTTCCAACACTTTCGTCAAGACACGATGTAATTCTCCGGCTCCCACCCAGCTTTTCTCGACTTCTTGCCGCAGTGTACACAGAATTCTCGACGTTTGCGCCCGAATTTCCGGTAAGGGGGACCCCGCCCGCCAGCCAAACTCCCATTTAGACCCATCCGACGAATAGGATATGCAAATTACGTCCCGTTTTCTTTGAGCGCCGCAGATTTTCCGCGACACCGCTCCGCTCTACTTTTGATTACATCCTCCGGAAATTCCCGCCGTTCGGAGTATTGAGCAGATCTTTCTGCCAAATGTTCTTTGAACGGTCTGCTATACTGTCCTAATAAGAACACTATAGCAATAGTCCTACGTATGAATTTTTAATTGCACAGAATATTATATTGGAATACATTTAATGGAATGTATTTATTCCATTTTTGTGCGGTTCTGAAAGAGAATCTTCCCCAATGTTGTCCGAATAATTGTTTTTAAATGTTCTTTTATTGAGAAAGTTCAATCGATTTTTGTGGTAAATGTTTATTTATTCGGTCACAATATTCAATTTAAGTGTATCACCGCTTGAAAAGTTAGACTTACAATGTTATTTTCAATGTTCTGCTTGGTGGCCACCAGGTTCTGAAACAGACAAAGAATGCGATACTATAAAATTTATGTAAAACAGCATTGAGAAATAAAATAAGCATGGTCCGCGTGGATCCTTTCACGTGGAATCCAGCATGATAAATTCAGACGGAATGCCGACTTTACGACTTCACCAAAACATTAATTGCGATTGGTGGTGTTTTCGTTGTTGACAGAGATTTCGTAGAAGTCAATGTGTTAATGGCCCGGGGTAGTCACGTGACTTTTTAATTAATAATTTCCATTCACAGCGTTCAGACACAGATTTAAGTTCCGTCTTGGGCTTGATCCGACGTGTCTTAAGTCTGTGATTAAACTTGTAACAATTTTTGTAACATTTTTCTGTATTATCGGTATTATGAATTCTGACGCCAGAAACGTGCTTCAAGTTTTCGCCTTTATTTCGCAACAGAATCAAGACGAATTATAGCTCGATTTGTAGCTGGAGATATTTTCTATAGCGCGCTGCTCTCGATTTCATCCGGAAAACTTATCCAATGGCATAAAAATGCTTGGATTCCACGGCATGCGCATCGTAAATTTTTGGCCTACTTCGAACGCTTATATTACCAAATATCTGCATAATCTCGTCATCTCATGACCAGTGCACGCTAGATTGAACCCTCCTCTTTCGAATGAGCTCCTTACCAGCGACAAAATATTCTTATTTAAGGACGAAAACTTGAAGCACGTGAAACCATTTTTTGACGGTAATGCAGTCACTCTACCTTATCGCGAATCTGCGAAAGACGAAATCAATTTACGATGAAGATGAAATTAATTTGTAACAGGGAACAGAAAGATGAACAGAGAAAAAATGCCGGTGGGTTGCGAAGCGTTAATGAGATGTTTGGGATGCTTCGGTGGGACAATTTGCATAGCGATTGGACTAAAAAGCTCATTGGACGGCGGATGTAGATCGCGGGGCCGAAGAAAACAGCGTTCGCTCTCCAACGGAACGCAACAATACGTTACGGGGGCCGAGAGGTGTTTCTCACGTGCCGCGAGAGCAACGCGGACAAATGTAATTCCACGGTTTCCCTTGATTTTCCATCCGGTCTCCCTAAATAGGATTCCCGTCGTTTAGATCCGAGGCAGCGATCCTCGAGCGTCCCTTTCGAAATTCTGTTTGCCTCGTGCGCCTCCGGGGCCGCTGACGAAAAAAAAAACAAAAAGAAAAACGAAAAAGGAATTATACTAGTTTCCTCGCGGAATTACTTCCACGATATAATTCCTCCGGCGCCGGAGAGAACGCGGCGGAGAGACTTATTCCGGCGGAGAATCGGGAAAAGGGACAAAGGGTCGCCCGGGCAAATGAACAAAAATTCTCGCGTCTGCCTTACACCCGTGACGGGACTGTTTTTATCGTGCAAGAATCACACTAGACATTCAAGGTCTCGTAAACCGTACATCTTCCGCAAAGTTGAACCCTTCCGCAGCGAACTTTGCTGAAAAAAATTGGCAACCATAATATTCAGGAGGTGAGAACAGGCCCTGAAATTGGGGTCCCAAATGGTGCGAAAGAATGACAAATTTTCGACAAAGTTTGCCCGTTGTTTTTCATGCCTTATTTGGTTCTTTTTCCACGATTTTATCTTACTTTTTATCATTCAAATATTAGAAAACTGTGAGGTTTTTATTAGGAAATAAAAAGAACAAATAGTTACACAACACGAACATGCTTCGGGACACGTGTGGACGCCGTGAAAGTCCAAGCCAGAAGAAGGAAAAAACAAAGAAACACACACACCATGCACACACACCAGTGGGTCCGTCGGAGGACTCAATGATCAAGCCCTTAAAGCCGATTTCCAACAAAAACAATAAAAATAAAACAACTTCCAGCATTTTCAATGCAATTAGGAACAAGTGCAATTTTTTAAAAATTTCTAATCGCGTCGTGTAGCAAACTAACTGTTTTAACTTCTCAAAAAAGAAAAATTCGAGATGTATAACCCAATATAAAAAAAACCATGCCATTGAAGTATGTATTCGTGTAACATAAAGGATACACGGTTATGAGAGGGCCATGCGACCAACCAAAAGAGTTTAATGAAACGATAAGAATCCATGGTGATGTTATTGAAACTTTCTTTTTTTTTTATTGTAAGCTTAATTGAAACTCCCCATAATACATGTACATCTTACTGTTAAGCATTAATAATGTAGGAACCGTAGAGCACATTAGGTATATAACACACAAGTACATAACCTTAAATCTTTAAATTACATTGCTTGAAAAAATTGAAAAGAAAATAACATGCCTGAATATTCGGTTCATAAAGTAACGATCTGATATTTAAGGGGGTGGAAACAATTTGAGCTTCCTTAATTTTTTCATGACATCAACTCTTTGTGTTATTGAAACTTGATTTCAGTATTCGGATTGACTGTAACGTTATAGAAGGATCGTTAACACTAGAACTACCGGACCAGTCAGAATGTCTGGTTCCTAATTTTTTCATTAACAATTACTGAAATTGTACAGACGTTTTCACCGGAAATGTTTTAACGAACCTCTTCGTTGAAGCGCATATTACAATAAAACTTGAATGAAGTCTGAACGGGTCTTGTCACTGTCACAAAGCGATATACGTCACTCGCATTTATTGCTCGGTGGTTCTAGCGTTAAAGTGTACGGTGTTCACCAGTTTGTTGCGCCCGCAGTGTACGGTATAATCGCAGAATATTCGCAGTCTAGTAATCAGAATGTTTCTTCGTTAAGGCGTGCTCGAGAGGAAAAAGAGGCGACAACGGATTTATAGGGCGTCGGGGTGCCGGAATCACCGTGCTACACCTTGTACCCAGGATGCTTTACAGGTACGCAAGAAACTGACGGCGACGCCACGACTTCGAAGGCGCAACAAGAAACCCGTGTATACCCCTCGTCGGGTCCGAGCGTGTTCAACAAAGCCGGGAACGAGCGAGAAACAGCCCGGGAAATGGAGATTTATCTCGCGACCGATTTTCTGCCTGCTCTGCAACGCGTGCCACTAATTTCATGGGAATACCAGAGGGGAGAACGGCACGGGAAAAAATGTTGGAACGATGAATCTCATCTGGGCAACACGCTGCTCGAGATTCGCCGGATTTCCCGAGGTACACTTCCAAAAATCCTCGGAAGTGAATCCAATGAAAACTTTTTATTAGGAAATCTCTCGTGAGATTTATTAGCTTGGTACAGAGTATTACTAAGTATATTGTACGGTATAACGAAAACTTTAGTAACGATATACAAAGAAACAAAAATTGTTAGGCACGTGGGTTACATGGAATTACATGGATTATTGGAATTTTCATGAAGTTGAATAAATTTTCCTTTAATTTCCAAGATGAATCTGTTAGTTCTAACATTAGGTTAATAGATTTCAAACTTACTAGAGCACTAAGGGAGTCTGTGAAGATAACAAAGCTTTGGTTATCATAGCCCATTGCTAAATCAATAGCATCATTCAAAGCAATACACTCCGCTGTAAACACAGAGGCATTACAGTCCAATGAAAACTTGCTTTCCATGTATTAGGTCATCCCATAAGTTCGTGCCGTTTACTCTTGCACCATTTAAATTCTAAAAATAAAATATGTAGTCACCCTTTCACAATCCACAACCTCTTCTGACCTTTTTGGCAAAGACATCATGCCGTCACTATAAAATTTCTGCGGTTTTTCATTGAAATACTTTTCCATGGTGAATAATATAAACATATCCACGGCACGAACTTATAGGACGTGTCTAATGGTTCACATTGTTCACTCCGGGAACATGGAACATACAATTTCATTTTCATTATTTATATCTATTAAATCTGCTGTTCCGTTTATCTGTGATTTTGCGAACAAGTTTACTTTTTCGCCTAGTTTTGCTCCGAAGATCGTTTGTAAATATTATCGTCGGTCTATTGGCACAACAACGTGACAAACATAGTCGGTGAAATAGAGGACGAATGCTCTTCGAGCTCTCTCGATCGATCACCCCTCGGCTTTGTTTACGAGCGTGACCGCTGGACTGCGGATTTTTATGGGACCACGGAAGTTTCGACAGATTCTGATCGTAAACATTTTCGGTCCGGCTCTCAGCGACTCGAGCCAATAGCAACAACGCGCGACCATTGTTAGGAATCGTTGAAATGATCGGTTGATTCAATTTTCCGTGCGAACGGCCGCGCGACAGTCGCACGAAATCCAGCGATCAGAAAGTTCTTCAAAAGCGCAACAACGTCAGGAGAAATACGCGCGAAATTCAGCGGAAAATTTTCCGCCGGGAACAAATGAATCTGTGCCCGGCGCGGGGGAGGGGGTGAGGGTAATCCGCGCGATAACTGACGCGGAAAAAGAACAAAGGACGAAAACGGACTTGTTCACGCGTCCCCGCGTTTTCATAAAGAGTCCCTCCCTCTCCCGAAAAATATTACGCGCGGCCGCGTGTCCGTCAGGTCCGGGTTGCGCGGCGTTGAATTAAAACGTAATTTCGCGGGCAAAGACGGACAAAGACCGCGAGAAAAAGAGAAAAGAATATAGGGGCGGAAGGGAGAGAGAGATGAAAAAAAAATAAAAGAAGAGGAGCACACTCGACGGAAGAAAAGGGCAACCCGGCGCGGCGCCCCGGTGGAAAAGTAGAAAATCCGGGAAATGGAAAGCATCGTGAAACGGAACGTTATACATACAAATAGCGGCCGTTAATAGGCGCGGCCGCGGGGAATTCCGCCGCGTCGCGAAAATGTCACTATGGGCCGGTTATCCAAATGTTTGCCCTTTTTTCCGGGGAAACGCGCCTTAATGGGGTCGAAGCAGTTTTATTTCTGCCGCGACCCTTTCACCCCCTTTATCGGCCGGCAAACAATCTCCTTCCACGGAACCGTCTGTATCAAGTGTCGGCTAATTAGCGACAAAAACAAATCGCAACAGAGCGGAACAATCGTCGCAGTGACTTCGACTGGCAAGGATTTTTGCAAGATTTTTTACGATTTAATCCTTTTACGAACTGAATTAATAGAACTTTGCTACGCGATGTTCGCGTGGCAGTCGTTGCAGCCAGCTAAAACGATGATTAAAATGTTGCTGAAGTGGAAGAAATCTTGCATAATCAGCAACACAGTATCAATAGAAGTAAATCAATATCAATAGAAACAATAGTTGTAAATAAATTCGTATTTTCAATTTTCTCACCACAGAACAAAATGTTTGGTGCTCAGGAGCGTTGCTTTAACGATTGCGGTTGTTCGTGGCATTAAATAATTAAAAAATTGTATTAATAGATGATTGCAGCCGAACAATAGGGACATAAAACTGCAAAAGGGAAACCGAGGAAGAGGATGTCAGACTGGGAGCGAGTAACAGTTAAAGATACCTCTAGACGAAAGGAAACTTACTAAGCTCTTCCCGATGGAGAGCAAGTATCGGGAAGACTGTCGGCAGCTTTCCAGATAAAAGACTGCCAGCAAAATATTTTGGTTCGCGATCCGGAATCAATTAGATCGTCGAGTACGATCGCTCCATAGAAGGCTTTCGGCGCAAAGAGCCCGCAATAATTCGTCGCCGTGAGAGATAACGGCGGAAAAGCGTTCTTTCCCTCCGGGGTCCTCCTATCTCCCGGCAAGGAAAGCTCGCGGATTGATTAACTACCATTTCCGAAGGCCTCCTTCCAGAACAGAGATTTATCGTTCGCCTCTTATACATTGTAAAGCGAAACGCGTCCGGGCACAATTACACAGCGGGCTTAGTCTCCCCGGTAATAAACCATACTTTGTATTACCTAAGCTCAAGAATCCGGCGCGGGATCGCGACGATAAGCCTGATTTACGAGCGTTACGCGGCCGTCGAAGGAGGCGGCGCGAATTTTGCGACGTTTTCACTCGTCCGCTCCGCGATCGAATTTGCAAATCGACCGCGAGACCTGCACAAGTCACGAACGGTTCCGGAGAGGTTTCGCCTCGAGGAGAAAGAATCGGAAGACGTGCAGAGAACACGTTTCTGTTCGGTTGTTGCATTAATTACTACACTGCGGATCTTTAACCAGTTAAAGTAAAATTACATATTTGTCCAGGTTTCAAAACGAATTTTTACGTTAATATATTCATTGTACCAAATTTAATTAGGACCCATAAAATGCAAGAAAGTTGGAGAAATTTAAAAAAAATGGTATTGGAATGGTTGGAATTCATTTTATTGTTTTCAATTTTTATTTCATTAACCAGTTAACTGTGGAATTGAATTTGAAAAATCCCTCACGGCGCGGAATTAAAATCAAGATCAATCACGAATATACAAGTCGAACGCAGGCCAAATGTTGCTATTATAAAAGCCAAAGCCCTTGTAAAGCTAAATGAGGAAGAATTACTTTTTTATTCGATAAGAATTTAACAATTCGTTAACGTTAACTGTACTGTAATAGAGTTTCGGTTTCGGTTCATAGTAAACTTTCAAAATAAAAATGGTCTGCATCAATGGTAAAATACGTTAAAATACGCTACTCCTTTCATCATTTCGCGAAAAACGTAACAATACCCTTAATTTGTTCTAATGTTCTCAGTTTTAAGCAGACCATAAAATTTGGAATAGTAAATACAGGGGCGTAATCATTTCTTATATTCTCGAAGTGTAAAACAACTCCCAATGGAGTAAAAGATCCGTTTTCTTGATTCCGATCGGTACAGGCCGAGAAATATTCCGCATGAAGATTCCGTAATGTAGGCTATCGCTTTCTAATTATAACGAAATACCTTAGAGATTGGATTATCGATTACCGTGTACGCGTATTCTCGTGTCGCACAGTGTGTCAAGGCGACCCGACTGCCAGTGTACATTAGGGGCCACGGGAGGAAAAGCTTGATTTCCTCGTTTTTGCGCGCGTGTGGCTAGGAAAATAAAGGAGGAGGCGAGATAATAGTGGCAACGGAGACCGAGGCAACGTTTTGGGATCAGGGGATTTCCCCTGGTAAATTAAGACCTCCTAGCCTGCTGTGGTCCGTCTGGAGATCGAACCCTTGAGCAAACACCGGGACTCTTGGTTACGATGTTGGCACGCCTGACGTGGTTTCGATAGCCCGGTTACGCTTCCCCTTTACGGTTGATCGGCTGACTTTGCACGGTATTTGATTTTTCCACGTACCTCTGTTTCCCTTCTCGGGATTTCTTCGTCTCAATAGTCCAGATTTCAATAAGCAATGAAATGTTTAGTTTGTTCTTATTTTTGATACTTTGATAGCTGATATATTTACCCTTCATCCGAATCTGACTAATCCAGACCTATTCAAACTAATGCACCGAAGAGTGTAATTTATACAGAATCCAGTCCACTCGATATTGCGCAACTCTGACCTTCCTTAATCTTTGCAAGTCATTCGAGGTTTGATTCATTCGCGGTCCAATTCACTGGAGGTTGAATTCACTCGAGGTTGAATTCATTCGAGATCCAATTCACTCAAGATCAAATTCACTCGAGGTCCAATTCACTCGAGGTTGAATTCATTCGAGATCCAATTCACTCGAGGTCCAATTCACTTATCACTCGAGGTTATCTCTTCACTCGAGGTCCAATTCACTCGAGGTCCAACTCATTCGAGGTCCAATTCATTCGAGATCCAATTGACTCGAGGTCCAATTCATTCCAGGTACAATTCATCCGAGGTCCAATTCATTCGAGGTCCAACTCATTCGAGGTCCAACTCATTCGAGGTCCAATTCATTGAAGGTCCAAATCATTCGATGTTCAATTCAATCGAGGTCCAATTCATTCGAGTTTCAATTTGGCCAATCTCGCTCAAACTCTACTCACTTGTGGTTCAACTCATTGGTTAAATTCGACCATGGTAAAAATAACCTGGTTCCAACTAACTAACTCTGGTTTCACGTACAGATCGATTGGAACTCACGAAGTATCCGAAATCCGGATATCCCATGCTCCTCGGGATCATCGTACCAGCGGATGTACGAAATAGGTGCCATTAGAATGGAACGGCTGTGCTCGAGCTTATTAAAGAAAAATATCAATCCGCTGTCGTCTGCAGTCCCGGTCGACTATTCCGCCCGGAAGCGGCAGTCCGATGCGGATGCGAGCGGTATACTAATAGCCGCTGGTAACCGCCACCGGCAAGCAGACCGACGATAGCAAAATTTTCCAGCGAAAATGGCGCGGACCATTAGCCGCGGAACGTATCGAGAAAGTCGTTCAACGTGTTCGAAGCGCTGTAAAAGAGTGAAATTTTTGGAGTCGCCCTTCGCAACACCTAACCGTATCTGCGCGAGCCACGCTTATAGGGAAACTTTTGGTGTCGATGCTATCGAACGGTAGAAACGCCGGCGAACCGGAACGACTTTCGTTAAAAAAGCCTCGTCGTGGCCGAAATTCGTGGGAAGTTATTAAATTTAATTAAATCGGCGTAGATTATTCCGCCGCGAGCCATGTTTCGTAGATTTTTTAAAAAGAAACCCCGGAGATACGAGTTTGCAGACTTTTTAAATGGCACGATGTAAGATTGAATTTTGAACTTGAGTTCGTTGTACTCGCAATCTCTAGGATTCCAACGAGTTGAAAAAATTATCCCCGGTAAGTTTGTTTAAACCGTGAATTTTCTTCCGCGAACTCAGGATCATCTAATTCTCCACTGTTGTCAGAATTGTACGGAGGCAACCCTTCGAACCTTTAAACATAAAAGGACGATAAAAAGATGGTAAAAAGGTTCCATAAGAATGTTCCTCTTTTATCCCTTTCCTCCTCATTACTTCAACTGCAAAAGATCATTTCTGGGAGGTTGGGGAATATTATTCGAAGAAATATAAAACCTAACAAACAAATAAAAATTTTATTCGTCGCGCGTAACGGTTCTTACCATAAAAGTTCCTGAGGAACAGATATCTTAAAAATGTCTATCTAAAAAAGAAAGAAATAACAATTCATTGTCGCAAGAAATCATTGCCAGGGCATATTGTTCGAAGAAATACAAGACCGGATAAACAAATAAAAGTGTTGCTCGACGAAGAATGGTAACGGGGTTACCGAAGGGAAAAAGATGGGCGTCCCAATGGAATGAACGTTGTAACAAGGTTCCCGGAAAATTCGCCGATCCGAATATCTCAGAGTCCCGTCCAATTCAGCCCTGTCCGAGGACACGAGTGCTACAAAAGGCGATCGGTCCACAATAGGGGAGGACATCGGTGACCTACATACCTGTGAGGAACACGTTTCTCTAGCAGGGACGTCGCCGACAAAAGGACCCGCGCCGTTTCGATCCCGATACCATCGAATCGTCGTCGAGACGCGCAGCCCTCGCTACACCGACGTCTCAGGATACTAATGGACGCTACCACCGGGTGTGTCGTCGACAAAAGCGTCCGGGCAAATCAGAATTTTGTTAGAGAAACCCGTGAGTCTATTAGCCGCGAAACTTACCATTTAAAGAAAAAAAAAAACATGAAAAATACAAGAAATACTTCGATATAACCTAACCTCAAATTCCCTCTAATCTCGCGCCCCCCATATCACGTTTCACGTTGAGAAAAATCCCCTGAAATTGACGTATAAAAACGATCGATTTAGCGTAGAATGCGTTAGTTTTACTATTTACTATTTACGTTGAGAAAAATCCCCTGAAATTGACATATAAAAGCGATCGATTTAGCGTAGAATGCGTTAGTTTTACTATTTACTATTTACGTTGAGAAAAATCCCCTGAAATTGACGTATAAAAGCGATCGATTTAGCGTAGAATGCGTTAGTTTTACTCGCAGAACATACTGACGTTGTTTGAGAGAAAAAGTTTGGAGCACCGTGTGTATACAGGAAGGTTGATTGTCCGTGCATGTGTGCGTGTCGTTCGTTGTCTCGCAGACCGGAAATACGAAACCGGGACGGGAAACGTATCGGGTGGCGAGTGGAGAACGCTGCCCTCACAGTTTGATAGTGTCACCTGTCTTTTGTAGGAGAAATTACAGATTCCTCGGGGACGCTTTTCTTCGGTTTCTTGAGGTAGAATGCACGACAGAGGGCTCTTGTTTTTCGAAAGTCTGCGACAATGAAGGTTCGAGGGTGTAGAAGTGACAGGAAACGGAGCGAAGAGGCGAAAGGTTTGCTCGTGACGTCACAAGGACCAGTTGAAGCAAAATTATCTGTACAAACTTTCGATATTTCGGCCAAAATACAAATTCATTTAAACCTCTGCGGCGTCATTAGTCGACTGCCGATTTTCATACAAAATAATAAAAAAATACAAAATAATAATAAAAATAATAATACAAAATAATTGTGTGCATCAATTGCATGAAAAAGTAGACATATTGAAGTTCCTTTCTTACTCCAATAATCTTAATAAGTTGAAAACAGTAGATCGAGGTTTCTAAATTCTTTCAACGCGTCCGCTTTCTTAAATTTCATCGACTCGCTTTTGTCGTAAATGCATGAAATTCGTGTGTAATTTAATAATTGCTCAAGTCAATACACACCCAACTTTAATCGACACTTATTAAGGGCATAGCAAAGTTTGTTTAACGAAGAAGCAGCATGCACGTGCAAAAGTGAGACGCCATCGCGGAAGTGTACGTATGAATGACGAATCAATGGCCATTTCACCGTGACTCTACGGAGCGATCCTCTCTGCCACGATGATTACACGCGTATCGTTTTTTTTACCAAAGCCATTGTTGCGATTCAATGACGACACAATGACCGCAATCGCAGCGTCGCGGTTCCGCGTGGCATTCTGTTATGCAACCTCGTGTTGTCGAACTTTTGTCGAAGCTTCACCGTGGCCATCGCTTCCCTGCGGCGAAAGAAGCATTTACTTGCAATTTTTATTTCGACCAGAAATAATTCAAACGTTTTATTCTATTTTGACGGTAATTAAAATACTACAAAGTTTGCCATTTTTAAATGGATCAGAAATTTTAAATACCAGTCGACGAGTGTTTTCTTAATTTCTGCGCAACCTGTTTCAGCGAACTATGTTGCATCGCAACATTTTTCGGAGCGCAACGACTGTTAAATTTTTAATTCGGGAATAGGGCGAACGAAGTTATCCGTGTTATTTAAAACACGTTTAATTAAATGGCGGTCCGATAATGAAACTGTTGCCGCTTATCAGATTTCAATAGAATTCGGTAAAAGGAAAATTACGTTTATATTTTCGGTACGAGCGAGCAATTTCCCATAATTACACGTAAAACTCTCATGCTCGTCGTAAATCTGTAAACGGTACAATCTAAATACTCCGTATTCCTCGCATAATGGTCGCGATGGCCAATTAACCGGTGGCCATCGTCCGACGCGAAATCATCATTGTAAAAAACGAAATTGCATTAATTAAGACTTGTTCTCTGGGGGGAGGGCGATGCATGAATTCGCGGAGCTGTTGTAACAGTTCACCTTGGCGTTGTGCAATGCGCCACGGTTTTATTTATTCGGGAGCCCTGTTTATTATGCAATTCCGGTAATGCGTTTAAATAATAGCCGTTTGCCTTTTAGAAAGTGCCCGGTGCCGCGGTTTATGCAACGCGATCCCGAGGAATGCAGTTCGCGTCCTCCCGTTTTTACAATCTGCGACGAAAAGGACATCGTCGCGTCCGTGTCCTTTAAAACCGACGCCCGAATCGTCTCGTTGAAAGTGAAACTGGCCGGCGCGCGGCGTGACCGAAAAATGGCCCGTATAATGGCCGGCGATGGACCTCGGTGCAATCCGTTGCAAGAGTTCAGAAATACACTCTTTTCCTTCATCCACAGAACTTAAAATACGAAAACATGGCGAAATGGATCTTCTTCTTATAGGAAGCTATACCCCATATTATAGTCCTCAATTCTAGGACAAAAATAAAAATTCATACTGATCACTTATCACTACAATAATTAAATCACTTGTTCGCATTTGCAGGAATTAAATAAGTTGATCGGAGGGTTAAAATGTTCTTTCTGTGACGCATTCGTTGAAATTCGATTGGAGGCGTCGAAAACGGCACCATTGTTTCATGAAAACCAGACTGCGCATACGCTATAGTAATTTCTACAGACATAAACGCACAAATGTTGTGTTCCCCATTAAATAAGTTGATCGGTGGGTTAAAATGTTCTTTCTGCGACGCATTCATTGAAATTCGATTGGAGGCGTCGAAAACGGCACCATTGTTTCATGAAAACCAGACTGCGCATACACCATAGTAATTTCTACAGACATAAACGCACAAATGTTGTGTTCGCCTCTCCGACGGGAATCAAAGAAGAAAAGTCCTCAATCAAGGTGCCATTGTCGTTTCTGCGACTCACGCAAAAAGCGTGACCCAGCTGCATCGGTGACGATTTTAAAAAACTGCACGGAAGAATCGTATTCGGCACTGCAATCAACCTCTCTCGAATCGAATTGTGCATTAGCAGGACCACAGCTGCATCCGAACGAAAATTGTTAATACTCGTTACAGGCTCCGGCGAAGAAACACGATTTTCAACAGCCGAAATTTAAAATTCATCCTCGCGACGATGACTCGCAAAATGATAGAAAGACTTAAAAAAAAAAAAAAATCGAACGAACCGCGGTCCTAATCAAGGCGCCATTGTCGTGCTCGCTATCAGGCTCGAAAGCGGAAGTGACCGCGGGGGTGTCGGTCGCGATCCCATCCGGGAGAGAAAAAAGCCCCGGAGAAAGGGGAAAATGAACGCGGGCGGTCGAATTTGGTCGTACCGGCCGGAATATATTACCGATACCGCAGATATACGGGCCGATTTCGGATCGGCCGTTGCTCGAACGATCCGATAAGTTTCGCAGTTGAATCCGCGAAGTTAAGCGGATTGGAGGACCGGGAAAGGATTGCTGCGCGGCGCGCCGCCCCTAACTTTCGGGCCCGTCGAGCTCAATCTGTAATCCGATATCGATTGAATTCCCCTTCGATTCTGTTTTTTTTTCCTCCCTCCCTCCCTTCCTTCTCCCCTCGCTCTCTCTCTCTCTCTCTCTTGCTCTCTCGCGATTTTTTTTCACCTCCTCGTTCCCTTTTTTTTTTTGCGCTCTCGGTTGAACGACCCCGGCTTCCGTCGCGCTTACACGACGCGGAACATCGGCCCGACTGCGACAGGTGCTTCTCGCGCTGAAATCGAATTGTCCGACCGACGGAGCACGGCTCCCGAGTCGCGGATTAATTAACACGGGGACAGCTGATCAAGGCAGGCGCCGGTATCCCCAGGCCTCCGATCCCTGTTTGCCGATTTTTTTCCGCGACTGCTAATGGTCGATATCCACCGTGATTGGTATTTCTTTCCCTTTTTCCCCCTGTTTTTCCTCGCTTTTTGTCGTGGAACGTGGTGGTAATGCCGAGGTCGCCGAGCGCTTTCCCCCGCGACTTTTATTGACTAAATGAACCGGAAACAGGGTCGCAGGATGTCTCGGTACCCCGGGAAACCACCGGACACAAATTTCACCAATGACCGGCGAACGAACCGTCCCCTCCGGCGTACCGGTGAGACAATATTCGATTCGGTGATGGAACTTCTTTCTTCTGAATTTTTTGATTTTTGTGAAACATTTGTCGAGAGATTCGTGACAATTTTCTGGTTAAAATGATACCGAACACGACGCAGTTTGGATAAAGTTTAATTGTGTAATACACGATACTGTGGAACCTCTGTTATCCGAACTAATCTGTGGATCTTTGCTGTGTGGACAACGGAAGCTAGCTACAGAATTAATTGAAATCTTTTCGAAGTTGTACAACGAATTGTGGATCGATATGAATTTTGTGAACCAAATTGTGTCGTGTTTGGTATCATTTGGTAAATGATTGATAAAGAAATAATTAAAAACGAAAGAGTCATTGGATTAGTCACACCGATGTGTCCCACCGATGTATTAACCTTTTGCATTCGAGTGGTGACCCTGAAGCACCACTAGAAATTGTGGTGGCATTGTTTCAAAGAAATTACAAAAAGTATTACAAAATATTTGTTACATTACAAAATTTGTATGTAATAGATTACTAAACATTTAAACATTATATGTGGAAATCGGATCAGTTTCGTACGAATAAAATGTAAATATTCCAAGACGGAAGAAAAATTTAGTTTTAGAATGAAAATAGGGCCGAGCGCAAAAGGTTAATCCTGTATTATGTTATACTTCTCAGCGATCGGGTTTCTGCGCCCTCAAAAGACGAAGAGCAAAAAGTATAGTCATCAAGTTATCCGGAACTTTTGCTCGATTTTTACCCCTCCGAAATAAAGCAGAAACAAGGATTATTAATTAACATGTTCGATATCAAAAGCTCTGTTTCACGATTTTTAATCGCCTGCTCGATGTTAAATAAATTATCAGCTTTTGTAACAGGTATTACTAACGAACCGTAGTTTTTATCAAGCTTCTCGCACTTTGAACATTTTTGGTTCGCTCGATTTTGTTTGTTTTGCGACTGGAAGTTCAACAGCGATTGTAAAAGTCAATAATCGAGCGTGCGTCGATAGAGAGTGCACCGGGATAATTTTATTTCCATGTAAACGTGATTATATTTTCCCATGAAGGCTCGGTTACGGGGTATACAAAATTAATTTTTTTCTTTATGCACAACGAACGCAGGTAGCGTTATTGCTCTACGGGGAGGGGGGTTGGTTGCTGCACAAAATGTGTTTTGTTTTCCTGCGCACCGGATGGGTACGGGAAATTCATTCTATTTTCGTTGTGCAAGGTTGACAAGGAATATACCTGTAATAACATTTTCCTAAAAGGTTATCGTGAATACTGTGCTGCATTTTACTTTTACTAAATGTATTGGATTTCTCCATAAAGGGCTGGCAGACAACTTTTGAACAAAGGAAACGTACTCTGCTTTAATACAGAGGATGATCCCAGGATTTGTTTTAATACCTTTGTGCGTGACAAAGAATGTATAATAACATTTTTCTAAAAGGTTAAACAGAAAAATGTATTCCACTTTTGCAGCGACGGACACGGTAGGGGCCCCTCAAGCGCCTGCTTCTCCCACCAAACTCTCTCTCGTGTAATTATTTTTTTCAATAAAGAAAATACAATGGTTACAGAAAATGTGTTTGATCTTTCTACGAAGAGACATTCAATCTTTCATCAAGGAAAGAAATCGTATTTGATTCTTCAATACAGAAAATATATTCTACGTTTTCATGGTTACAGAAACTGTACTTGATTTTTCTACGAAGAATTAACAACTGATCGCCTATGATTAGACTGCAGACTTTATGACGGAAATGAGCGGATGAAGCACAAAACGGCGAAGTCGTTAAACGAGCTGAAGAGCGGTGTTATACTTTACTCCTGGCTCGTTAAAATTATGAACGGGTGAAATCTTGCTTTACGCAAGAAAATTTGATTCTGCGTGAAGATCGAATGACAAACGGCAGCGACGAGCAACAGCTGCAGCAAGATTCAAAACAGCAGTACCAGTTTCTCTGTTCTTGAGCGGATGCCATTACCGGGGCGACTATCGTTTGAAATTGTTGCGTAATAGTGTCCCTTTCTCGGAGAAGTCTCCGGCCGCTGTAATGATTATCGAGCGGCTGACGTAATCACAGGGATTCTACGGCGTACATTGTAATCGCGTTATTTCCATAAACGACTCTTGTTTTCCACTGTTCTACCGTTGCCAATCAAACGGATGTGCGCCGTACTGACAGGGGTAAGACGAAACCGTTATTACCGGCCGTGTTGCCCTCTTTTCAAAACAAATATCGTAATTATATATTTTATTTTCTTTTTTACAAGAACAGCGGCAAAGGGTACATTCTCACGTGCTAGGATCGCGTTCTCGGACGGAAGTTACTGTCGCGTGTTTCCTCGGGAGAACATTAAAGAATAAGCACATTCGTTCCGAGAAAATAATGCGAGCATGGTACCGGGTCTTTTCAACAAATAAACCCTTCGGGACTGTTACATTTTCCGCTCGACGAAACCAGGTCGCATGGTAGCGTAGAACCACAGTCATTCGGAGAAAAATGATCTGAAACGCGAAGCCGCGTTTCCCTCTGGAAATCCTCTCTTCGAAAAATGGTTTTCCTTTTCGAAATTGCGGCTACGGTGGTACCGCGATCTTTTAAGATTCGAAAAAGAGAGAACCGGAGAGATCTAGTTCTTCTCTATCAAGGTACAGTGAATCCTCGATATATGTCGCTGACACGGCTTTTGCCAGCGTCGTTTATCCTCCAGGAGCCGTGTTATGTTTACACTCCTCGACGTCCGAGCTTTGCGGGTCCTCGCGGGGTATACCCCGCGGTAGTGGGGATAATTCCGCGACGTTTATCGTTCAGGCATTGACGACATATATAGAGAAATCGATGCACTTCTTCGTATATGATTCTCAATGAAAAGATTCAGGAAAGTAAAATGAACGTCAAAGCGTTCTCGTCTTCGTAGGCAACGGAAGCGACGTTTTCACGAGGAACGTTACGAATTAGCCGGATTTCTCGGACAAAAGCCTCTGACGCTTTAACGCCCTTATCGTTGCACGGTCAGACCAGGTGGAAGCTCAGCGTGCAGATTTGCATCTCGGGCGCAGACAATCGTTTCAAGACGCCTGGCAAAGCCCCTTTACCAATTACATAAACCCCCTTTCCTCCCCTCTTTACATATAATCCACGCCACTGCCATACCGGGCCCTGTATACCGACATTCATCCCAACAGACAATTACGATTTACTTTACACCCTGTGTGCACGTACGCGCGCCGAGGAAACGATTAGCAGCGGCATTCAAACGGATTCTATGGTCGCTCTGGTCACCGATATTCGGCACGCTTAGTTTTCCACGGTGAAAATGCTCGTTGGCAAAATTACCGAAAATATCAAAGTAATTACAGTAGCCTCCGGTGTAGCGTGGTCAACAATTTTGACGTACAAACACTATTTGAAAAATTATATTGTATATTCATTACCGTTCCCGATAAATTGCATGTATAATTGTAACAAGTTTTAAACGATGTTCCTCATTCTAATCTCATTATAGATATTCCACTGTACGCTTGTGCAAGCAGAAGTAAGCTTCTGTAGTGTTTCAGAAATGAAAGAAAAAACCTTGGTCTGGCATAGAAGGTGTTAAAAATGTTTTAAGGGGGCCGGCATGGTTTGAAATCCATATACACTAACGAGCAAAACTGAGTCTACGCTATTTGAAGCAACATAATTTTTGAAAAATTAGATCAAATGACTTGAATGTTATTGAGAAGTTAGAAGGATTAGTTTATTAAACGAGGTGTAAACAATTTTTGAAAAAAGTTTGAATTGGTCGGAATCGCAAAATAAATAGTAAAAGTTGGTTTTTTTAGCTTTTTTGTGTGAGCCTGTATTGAAAATTTAAAAAATATGTTTGATTCGCTTGAATAGATTATATCCATGCTGAAAATTGCATCGATATTGGTTAATTCGTTTACGAGTTATAAACGATTAAAAGTGCGATTTTAAGTCGAAAAACGTGAAAAATGGCAATTTTTCCACTTTTAATCGTTTATAACTCATAAACGAATTAACCAATATGGGTGAAATTTTCAGCATAGATATAATTTATTCGAGCGAATCAAATACATTCTTTAAATTTTCAATACAGGCTCAGATAAGAAAGCTGAAAAAACCAACTTTTACCATTTCTTTTGCGATTCCGGACAATTCAAATTTTTTTCAAAAATTTTTTACACCTCGTTTAATAAACTAATCCTTCTAACTTCTCAATAACATTCAAGTCATTTGATCTAATTTTTAAAAAGTTATGTTGCTTCAAATAGTGTAGACTCAGTTTTGCTCGTTAGTGTACGTGTGCAAGGTCAAAATCTAGACAAACTGCCGCTTCAATAATGCAATGAGCAATTTAAAAGTGGTCAATTGTGTTTCCTAAAAGTCCAATCTACGTCTGTACACAGCCCAAATTGCGAATTTCTACCTGATCGTGGAGAAATTTGTAATATTCGGCAGAAGATTCGAATTCTGATGCAAGTACGACATCACAAGATGGCTGCCGCTTCAATAATGCAATGAGCAATTTAAAAGTGGTCAATTGTGTTTCCTAAAAGTCCAATCTACGTCTGTACAGAGCCGAAATTGCGAATTTCTACCTGATCGTGGAGAAATTTGTAATATTCGGCAGAAGATTCGAATTCTGAAGCAAGTACAACGTCGCAAGATGGCTGCCGCTGAGAGATTCTCTTAATTTCAAGAGATTTAGCAAATACGTAGCAAAGACGTGTACGAACACGGCGGTACGCATTTTTAATTGCTCGCTTACCTATTAAAGACGTAAAACGCCTAGACAAAAAAAAGCACAGCGTAAGATAGCGTTCAAGGCCAAACGCCTGCCGGCCCCTTTAGGCGACGGGGCGTTCGATTTTGATCGAGCTTGTAACCGCTGAATAAATAATGAGCCGAATATCTCCGGTCTGATCGAATCGACACGTCCGCGGCCGAGAGTCGTCGCCGTGCCTTCCTCTTTCTTCGTTTTCGAGGCACGTGCCCCCACGGCGTTCAACGCAATTGTCGGGGACTTTATCTCTCAGAGTTTCGTCGAGACGCGCCGCCAGGGCAGGGGCGGACGACGGCGTCCCCCGCGCGCGGAAAAGTCTCGGCCGTCGGGCCGCCCGGGGCAATAAATTGGCGCTACTCGAATCAACTTTTGCATTACGGCTCGGGAGAGCTCGTTACGTCGCCCCGGCGAAATCCTGTTAGCCGCGTTGCAACCGTAATGAACTCGTCCGGCACGAAAGGAACCGCGGACGGAAGCTCCCGGGGCTCGGGGAACCATTTAATGGGACGGCCGGTCCTGTTTTCTTCGTTGAATCGTCGCGGATTCATAATTAGCAACGCTCCGTATCACCGGGCCCGATCAACCCTTTCTTTTTTATCGCGAGGAAATGCTTTTCTGCTTCCCCCAGGGAGCCGGGGTTACGTGGGACTACCCCTAGGGGCTACCCACTAAAACCTCACGCCCACCTAAGCTACACGGGGGGTGCCTGGATCGCGCGAGTACTCAACAGGACACCTCCCAGCTATCATCATACTCCGGAGGGTGTTAGCCACCCCCACTGCCTACGCTAAAAGACCCCGGGCCCGATCAACCCTTCGACGACGACGACGACGTGCACAGTGGTCCGGATCGCAGAATTTAGGGAGATTCGACCGAATTTGTCTTGCTTTGTAAATGTCTACAGACCTCGAAAATGAAGAAATTAATCAGATTGAATACATATTTTACTTTCTATGATCATTTGAAGTTGAACGTTTTGAAAGTAGCATATCTCACCAGGAAAAATTGCTGAAGTTCTTTGCGATGTCCTTATCGTCTCGCCCCATAATTTCTGTTAATTTTTCTTTTTTTGCATGATATAGAGCATCCCTTTCCAATAAGAAACCATATATTTTTGTAGTAATAACTAACGATAATATATTTCGAAAATAATGCTGAATGATACACAACAGATTTAGCAGACACAGACTTTTGCAGATGACTACACATGAAAAGTATTCAAGACAGCCTAAAGAAATGGTAGACACAAAAATTAGAGCAGATCCGTTCGCATATCAGAATTGCGACCCAAAACTGACGGAAGGAATTTTGAAAGAAAATACAGTAATGTATTCACTTACCTTCGGATAATATATTCACAAAACTATCCAAAATGTCACAAAATAAAAAGGACACAACGAAACGCAAAGCAGAACGCACGAAAAGATACTGACGTAGACGGAAAAACTTTTCCGCACCCAAATGTCTATCCATCATTTTACAAAACTCCAAATGTCTATCCATCATTTTATAATAGGTAGGGAGCCACAGACTACCTGGGACATACGTAAAACAAAAATGTTCCGTTTCTAAGGACATCTAATTTATGCATTATATCATTTATACCATATCCTGCAGTTTCTTAAACCCTACAACTTCTATAAGTAACATTGTCTCGTATTGTTTGAAATAACCAAGATATATTCAAGTGGTCAGAGTTCGAGGGACACACTGTATTTTTCACTATTTTTAATTAGTTCCTGTGAATACATGATGTTTGGAGGACCATCGCGAATCAATTGAGTCACTGTATAGAAGCGCAAGCAGATTTAACCGGTAACGATCGGACACTAACAAACTGGCAGTCAGCTTCGGCGTTAAGTTGACATTTATTAGTGGCAATTTCGAATTTTTATTTGCCGCCCCGTGCAATAAATTTTCAAGCACGCGTCAAAAGGAACGACTATGCAAATTTTACTGTGGGCAAATGTCCACGGTTCGGCCCCGGTTATTACAGCCGCAGTCTGGCATAATGAAACCGTAACGTCCTTAACATAATTCTTCGGGAAGTTTTTAAATTCTCGCAGACCTTTCGACTGAAATATTCAGATCCAATTTATCGGGGAACATTAATATTGCAACCGCCGGCCAGGACTTGAACTTCACCCGCTATCCGTGACGTCTCCTGGCAGACTCGGAGTCGCGGCAGATAATATTTCTCACGGAATATTAATAAACGATGTTATAACTTTTTCAACGGAGTTGAACTTTCGTTTTATCGTCGTCGCGGCCATTCCCCGCGCGGAAATTTCTCAAAGAACACCGAATCAAGAAGAAGCATCATAATTTCCTTTGTGGAAGTTTGTACACCGAGGAGTGATTAATTTTTCATTCAACGCTTCTCACGCGATGATGCCATTGTGACCATTCTTTTCTACGGGATGTGCTGGATTTATGCATAGAACTCGGTCATTGCAAAAGTTCCTGTCCAATTTTCAAAGATCACGAGACGTTGGGAAAAGAATTGTAGAAAGCGGTGAGGACTATGCAATGTTTGATTGATACATTTTCTGTTCGAGGAAATCGCGTTTGAAGTTGTACCACAATTTTTCTTAACACTAAGGTTCACGGGACTCGTCAAAATGACGGGTTGTAATATTTTTAATTTAAAATTACTTGATTCAAAATAACTTGAGAAATTATTTAGCAAATTTATTTCCTTGGGTATATATTATTTTTAAAATAAGTAGCCCGTTTTTGTTACTTTCACAAAGTAATTCAAAATGGTCACTTTTAGTGTTCCGCGAAACTAGTGTTAAACAGCTTGGATTAAAATTAAAATACAGAATTTACGTATCGATTCCGGGCCGTGTTGTTTTGTCGAATCATCGAATAATCGAGAAGAACGTAGACCGGGAAGATAATAAAGTCTAACAACGATCGAGCACGAACGAAAGGGAAACGGGTCGACCGATTTCACTGCCTCCGCGGCATCGTTCACGGTTTCGATTATTCAGCGACGGCGATACTCAAACGGCGAATTCGAGCTATTAATGGCGTCACGACGTCGTCGTCGTCGTCGTCGTAAATGAAACACCCTCGACCCGAGGAGAATCAATCGGAAGGAAGTAGCCGTCGGCGAAAGTGAACGTAAAACAATCTTCCGCGTCGTAAAACAGGCGTACCTGCGACTTCTCCGCAATTATCATTATGGTTTCCCTTTCTCGCGCGCCTGTGCAATAATGGGAGAACCGAAAACTCTCTCTAGCGAGATCTGTCCTCTATTCACGAATGAGGTTGTAGTCTCTAATTCAATTTTTCTTATTCACACGCGACATGCAAGGTATTGTACCAGTTGATAGTGGAGGTGGTTGTTTAGACCAGATTGATAGCAGACGAACAATTGCACAAAAAGGCAATCCATGATAATTGTAAGTAATTATTAGACTGTGGATTTTACGCATTCGTGGCAAAAATGACTAGATAGAATACAACACTGTGAAAACAATTTCAGGAAACTAAAGATCATGCTCTATTATTTTCTTATGAACATTATCGTAGAAAGAAATAAATGTTGATGCAGTTCCTGTGTCTTGTAATGAATACGGACAATTTTTATTTTTAAGAATCCGCGGTTCGGTCGTTACGCATCAAGTACGGAGAAAGACTAACTTTTTGCGAATGCTTCGATCGCTCGTGGGAAGCTCAATTTCAATGTTTTCCGTTTGAAAAAATTAGCGAATATCGCCGTAATATAGGCAAAAACGTACGCGGATGTCCCGTGACAAGTGGCGTGGTGGTATCCTAATCAAAATTCAGCAAAGTTCGGAGCACCGTGCTGTTACGTTAGAAGCGCGTTCCACTCGGATAGGGTCTTTAAACCGGAGAATTGGTATTAACGTTTCGTTCGGGATCAATTACGGACGTTTCGCAGGCTGTGTTGCGCCGATCCGGACGTGGGCGGGCATAACGCTCGCAAGGAGTTTAACCGCGCGTTTCATTATTGCCGTTTAATTTCATTGGTACGGGTCCGCGTGCCGCGCAATCCACTCGCCGCGCGATAACTCAATTTCCTCGGGGCCACTCGTTTCGCGTGTGTCTGTGTGTGTGCACACGATCCGCCGCTCGGCCATCGCATCGCGATGTCGGCGATTGTCCGCTTTTAATTTTAACCGTCGACCAACGCCCACGCGGTTCCGCCCGCGGCACCGGAAGTTGCGCCGGCAACCGTTAATTTTTAGATCTCCGACCGGGCTCCTCTGTTTCCTGGGAAATCAACGAGGCCGGGGGAAACGAACGCGATAAGACGATGAACAGAGACCGATGCCACGGAGAATTTATGAACATGGACGTGGGTTTTGTGAAAATTGAATAATACATACAGGATGGTTGGTAACCGGTGGTACAAGCGGAAAGGGGGTGATTCTACGCGAGAAAAGAAGTCGAGAATATAGAATAAAAATTTTTCGTTTGACGCTTTGTTTTCGAGAAAATCGACTTTGAATTTTCGCAAAGTACGCGTGCACACTTGATCACGTCTCGTTAGAACGGATCTCACTGTAGATCGTTGTCTCGATTGGGGTTATGTTGATAAACACTTCCAATGTGACCGAAGTGTTTTCCTACCTATTAACTTACTTGCTCCCAAGTTGCGAGCAATTGAAAGGAAAGATTATTGTAGCCTTTCATACTTTAAAACAATCGAATACCTTAGAAAGTGATCATAGAAATTTAATTAAATTTTATTCTATATTTTCGACTTCTTTCTTCGCGTAGAATCACCCCCTTTCCGCTTGTACCACCAGTTACCAACCACCCTGTATATACTATTCAATTTTTACAAACCCAAAACAATTTTTACAAACCAATTTTTATGTATATATGTGGCAAAGTCCACATATGTGTGTATGCCTACAGATCATTTATTAAAAGATTGCAACATTGCATAAATGAGGATGGTCAACATTTCGAACATTTATTATGATATGTAAAGGTCAACCCGACGTAAACAACGCGCAATCTTTGCTGAAACACGTAAGTTTCAAACTTCCATATTTCATCCGCTTCTACATGATTAGTCTTGCTTAAGGTAATTTCAAGGTCAAAGAGATGGTATCCATTATTATTATTAGTATGTTTAAAATCGAATAGTGACATTCGCTCGAATTAATTATTATTTCGTGATCAGTTACACTGTCATTCGACTGGGCATTTTCACGCAGATTCGTGGAAATATGTTCTGTTTTACTCATAACGAATCAGGAACATTTCGTGTGTACATTCTGAAAAAAAGATTCAATTTTAAAATCTTAAATTGAATTTCTCTGAATTTATGTGGAACGTTCGGAACGTTCATCTAAATAGACACAAATCCTACAATTTCGAGGATAAAAGTAATTTCCCCGTGTCATTTATTTATTATTATTGCTCAATCGTTAGAGACGCATCTAAAACCCCGCAGGACACAGGACACCGGCAGACCCTCTGTGTTTAAGTATTCCTTTTGAGCACTATCGACCGACGCAGACTACGATCGACAAAGTCGCAGTTTTAATTGGGACCAGAGAGCCGAACAGCGTGCAAAGGACAACCGGCTCCAATTCCAGGGACTAAAGAAAACGATAATATCCGTGAAGGAAGACCAAAGGGATGGTAGGGGCCGGGAACGAAATAAAGGTAGCTACGGGGGATCGAAATGAGGGTGTAAGAAAATAGAAGTCGGGGTCGACCAGGGTAGACAACGCGGCGAGAAGGGGTTAAGGCTGGTGGGGTCGTGGAAAATGGAAGAACGAGGGAGAGCCAAAAGGGGGCGTAAGAGTGGGAAGAATGCTAGTAGAGGGGAGGGGGCGAGGGGGTGCGGGAGATGGCGGCGAAACTTGTTCGAACTGCCGATGGGGGTGACATTTAACCGGGCACGCGGTGCGTGAACCGTGTGGAGTGCATCTAACAGGGTTTTACGAGTTCGTGGACGGGGGTGTACGGGGGGTGTGTTCGTCGCTAGAGTAAGAAAGGAGGGTACACGTCGGAGGCAGCAGTCGCCGCGTCTCTCGAAATAAAGCGTTCTCCGGCTTTCTGTTTTCCTCTCCTAAGCTATTCCTCCCTCTTTCTCGCTTTTTGCCGTCGCTAAAAACTTTGATACCTTTTTGGCGGGGGGCGGGGGGGGGGGGGGGTATTGTTTCCCGGGCGCGAAGAAGAGGGGAGGGAGCGAAACGAGAGAGGATCGTTGGCTAAAGAGGGTTTCGCACCGGCGAGATAAGCCAAAGGGGTGGAAAACGACCGGCACACCGGCATTCGACTGCCGATAAGAGCAATCCTGAGGGTGCGTTCACACCAAACTTAGGCTTAGCCGCGAAGACAACGGGGACCGGTAAATTTCGCCGTGATACCGATCCACGCGGATACGAATAAGAATTCGTCGTTATCTTCGGTGGCATCCGGCTAACGTACGGATCCCGCCCTCGTGTCCCCCTCCAGCCGTAAGAAACGAGCGACCGAAGATGGCTCCGAAGTTCCGATCGATTCGATCTAATCCCCCTGATTCCTCCGGTGATCGACGAGGTCCGAGAGCAAGCGTAAAATCGCGCGTGTCTTCGAAACCGGAGCGAATCGTTATTCGGGGAACTCTCGGTGGAAACTGAGAAACGCATCCGACAGGTTCCACCGTGTCCTGAAACATCGTCTCGCTACCGAGCACTGATAGCGAACTTCGAAGATAACAATTCGAAACAAAGTTCAGGCTATAAGTCGTGCAGCGTTCGCTCAGGTTACGAAGTATCGCACTGAAATCTCTAAAATTCTGTATTTTTCTCGGTTACTGTTGGAAACCAGGAATCTGCGTTACCGATCATAATCGCGACATCTCCGTTTGTACGAAGGAACAACATATGTAGTAAAGCGTACGTGAGGAAACCGAGAAACCATCGCTCTGTGTATAGCCGCCTTTAACGAAGGTCGTTTATGTTTACTTAATCCGGTGCTGAAGTGTTTCGACCAAAATATACGTATATATATAGACCATAGAAGGAGATTCCAGTTACTGCGTGAAACCTACAATCACAACAAACACCTCCAAGTATATAATTTAAGACTAAATTATTTTGACATTATTATTTAAGGCATTTGCAATTATCATACGGTAGAGTAGCGAGAGTTAGCGTACAGAAATTTTGTTGTGCGATCCTCGGTGTACCAGTTAAGGGTGAAAAATGTCGGTGGAAACAGAGGCTAACCGTTTCTTAAAATATTTTGTCTTGCTGTGGAATAATAACGGATAATTTTAGAGATAATAACAATTTCGAGGCAGTTAAATTGTTAACTACCTGGTACCAGTCGGCCTGTCCGAAAAGATAATAGGGTGACTGGCAACACCGGCCTCTTTGTGGAAAAGCGAGGGAGAGCGGAATATTTCAGCGTTCCGGGCAAAGAGAAGGATAAAATGTGCACGGCAGGAGATTTAATGATCCAGTGATAGAGATCTGAAGAGGGTTGCGGCGCGTCCGCCATCCGGAGCCGACGATTGGGGAAACGATAGAATGAGCAAATGCTCACTCGATAAACATCAACGCGGTCGAGGAGACAAATATGGCGCGTTATCTTCTCCCCGATCACCGCGAAATGGGATTCACGGTAGTCAGGGATAGTTAACAGGCATCGCCGTAATTTCTTTATGGCAAAAACTCGGGAGAAAATGTTCCGCCAAGTTCCACGACCTTCGACATTATCAATCTAAAAGTCAAGAGGCTGGTTCAACTTGTGAATTTGTTTACACTTTGTTTCGTTTGTGAACGCTTAGTTAGCTCAAACAGTTACAAGCTGATTAGTGATTGGTGTTAACACCTTTGAACCTAATACATCACCGACAGACAGTCCGGACTTTATGCCGCGTTCGCGTAACTTCGATGTGCCCCAGTTTTCACTGCTTGACACTCGACCATTAGTATTAATTATAGCGTAGAACAATCTTGGACGAGCAATATCCTCTATTTTCCGTTAGCCGGATATGCGAAGACTTTTTCTCGCGGGGACCTTGAACTAGGGCCAAGTTTGCTATGACTTCTAAGTCCTCTGCTTCTCTCAACCTCAATCCTTCATCACCTGACGAGATTACCCATCACTTTTGAGGTGTGGCTTCACTGGCGCGTGACTCTTGACACTTGGCTAATTGAAAAGAGCTCGCTTCATGCGGACGTCGATCGTAACTTCAAGACGAGGCACTTACCTGACTCGCGCGCCATTATTGCTGGATTGTTAGCTGATGATTTGCGGGTGCGGTTAAAATTGCAAGTTTCAGTTGTACTCGATATCTCGTAGAATGTCGTATACGCAGTAGAAAGATACGAGCAGCGATACAACTCGATAATCTGTAGAAACATTATCGATAGAATAGTACGTAGAATGTAGTATTTATAGCTATTTACTGAAGCGGAACCGTTTGATAGAAACACGAAGTTCTCTTCGTGGAAAATGGTAGAAGGATATAGATAGCGATCGATAAGACTCGCGGAATCTACGTTTCCAAGATAAATCCGAGCGCTCTGGAAAGTCCTATGGATAATCGAGGCAATTACTCAGTCGAATGGCCGATGATCCTCCGTTTATCGGGGAAGTCACAGTGTATAAATTCGAAGTACCGATCGGCCGATTCAACTATCTTCCCAGAGGAGACTATGGAATCTGTCATTTCGAGCAAGCTGCCGCCTGGTTGCGGAAGATTGTACGAGAGTTGTCCAACTGTGTCAGGTCGTGCTAGATGGAAACCATTTTACAAACGTATCGCGTTATAGAACGGTTGTCGACATTGTTGCAGCGTACTACATACGAAGCATAGTTACCACTATTCAACACAATTGTCTCCCAACGTTCTAGGAGCAGGCGGATGCGTTTCGCGCGAAACAAAATCTGGGGCTCTCCGAAAATCGGGAACTTTCGCAAGACAATACAAAACAAGATAAAACGATTTCTACAAACCGTTAAGCCGGGGCGACCCTTAAGTGATTCCCGTATCAGCGAATCAGTGGCGCGCGAACCGAGCGTCCCTTATCTCGTGCAATAGAGGGGACGTTCCGCCTGGATCGCGGGGCCATTATTAACGAGCGGTTCAGCCGGCCGAAAGATAAAAGCCCGAGGCCCATTAGCTCCGGCCTTGGCCAATTACGCGAAGGAGAATAGCTTACGGGTTCGGCGTAGTCGTGCTCTCGAGGAACCGCGAGCAGAGAGGAAACGATCGAGCGCGCGTCAGTCGCGCGGCACAATGGTGCATGGTTAAATTTACATCGTTGGCATTAGTCTCGGGAATCCCGACTATAGCATTTCCTCCCACTATTTATCCGCGAAATTGCACGATTCGGTGACTGCGTTCCTCGTCCACGAGACGATGGCATACGTTCCGATAGAGGATCTTCGTGACTCTTAAGGTCCAGCCCTTCCAGGTGGCCTTGATGTGCCGTACACAACGCTAGATCGTACAAGGTTGCAAGGGTTTGGGAGGCGACAAATCATTGTTCGATAATGGAAAGACGGGGCTATTCAAGGGTGAAAAGCGTTAGGTAAAAGATAAATCTAGCGCGCTTGCTACCTGGTAGGTCCTGCTTTTGCGTTTTCGAGCACTTTCGTGGCTGACAACGTAAACAACGGCGCTGTCGTCGTTTCGGCTACGCGCGCTCAGATGGCCTCTCTGACAGGCATCATGCGACCGAATAATGCAAAATGTTGCTCGACAACGCAAAAGTAGGACCTGCCTGATAGCGAGCGCACTAGATTGATCGTTTATCTAGCGCTTTTGACTACTGATAAGCCCCATCTTTGCATTATCGAGCCATAAATCCGCGCCTCCCGAACCGTTGCAACCTTGTACGATCTAGCACGCACACTGGGGCGGATCAAGGCCACCTGGCAAAGCTGGACCTAAAGGTTAGCACACTAAGGATGTAGGGTTCCGGGGAAACAGCGACGCATCGACACCGTATCGTTCTGCTGCAATCGCGCTCGATGGGTTCGCTTGTTTCCCTCGTCAAACGATTAGGGCTGTCGCGAAATACTTGTAACGCGAAGTAGCGATATCAGGCATTGCGGCGCAGATACCGACGAGTTCCTTTGTGCCGTCTTCTCGCGAAGGAGGTATGCCCTTAATTTTAGTGAAATTTAACCGTGCACTGGCGCACATCGTGCGTCTCGGTGGTCGGACAAAGTGACGCCGGGGCCGAGATTGAATAGAAGAGCCGCGGAGGCAGAAAGCGCGGCCGGAAAACGATTGCGGGGCGAGGAACGGGGAAAAGAGAAGCGGACGGGGGCGATGTAGAAACACGGTGAGCGAACACGACACGCGTTCAGAGGGAGAGGGGGATAGAGAAGGAGAGAGAGAGAGAGAGAGAGAGGGAAAGGAAACAGAGAAAGTACACGGGGAACAGAGAAACAAAAAAGGGAAGCCGGGCTGTGTCGTATCGTCGCGACGACGGATGTAGAAAGTGAGAGGGGTTGAACGGGCACAGATAGCTAGAGCAAGGGGAACGCGCGACAGACGGATAAAGATGGGCGTTGGAATAGGGACAAAGGGAGGGAACAGCGGTAGGGGCCACGGAGAAAGAACGGAACAGCAAGAGAAAGAGCGTTGTGTCGAGAGGGAGAGCACGGATAGAATCCCGGAAAAAGAAATGAAAACGAGCAGAGAGTCGGGATGGATGGTCGGATAGAAGTCGCGGTGGAAACTTGCGAGGAACGGGGTGTACAGAGCCAACGGATAGAAAGTTTCGAGTGGGGTGAGGGGTGGGAGAGAGAGACAGACGGATAGATAGACGGATAGAGAAGGCCGCGGAGGGTGGGGATGACAGAATGAAAATGCAGATAGAAGCACGGTGAGAGAAGAGCGCGCGGAGGGAGGGAGAGAGAGAGAGAGAGAAAGAGAGGGATCGTAGATGATATCGAAGCAGGGTTCGCGCAGCAGAAATACAAACAGGGTTGTATTGTAGTCCAACGGCATTGTCTGCGGGCGTGCGGAGACCTACGCAGCCTCTCTGCTCCCCCGCGCACCACCATCTCTGCCACCACCCCTCCCCACTCCTTAAAACAAAGCCTCTCCAACAGGGCTGCCAACAGGGGAATGCACAATTACATACACGGCCGCCTACTCCAGACTGTCCTAAGAAGCTTTAATTAACGAAGGCTTGCGGCCTGCCCCCCTCTCTCCCACCCTCTCCTCGCCGAGAACCAAGAGCCGCGCATCGCACGAAAGTGAACACGAGAAGCGTGCAACGGGGGTCCGAAAGGGGGGAGTGGGGGCAGGACCCCCTCCCCCACCCGGGAGCCCTTTAGGCTTCATTCGCACACTCGCGCCGGGAAGTGCGTAACGACTTTACGATCGACTTCCGCGTGAATGGCCCCGCCAGCCCTTTTTCGACCGAATCGAGAATCGCCTGCAATTATTTCGAGCGACGGGGTGTCGGGGGGACACGAAGGGCAGAGAGGGTTGCAGAGGCTTGGGGTATTGATTGTACGCGTAATGCGTGGCGGCGTTCGAATGCGGGCGAGATGAAGAATGCGGTGGTCGTTCGGGGGTGCGGCGACGACCAGGTCGATTTGCATTCGACTTTGCGGAGGTCGCGGTCGCGAGAATGCCGCATTATTTGTCTTCTTCTTGCCGCGATCTACCGACTTTGACGGTCGGTGTCGCGTGTACGTGATTTATTATGATCGACGTAGTAAATATTGTTATACAAAAAACAGAACGTGTCTCCCGAGTCGACATAGAAGACTGAATAGTTCGTACACGCAGGCGGAATGTTGCAATATTTCAAATTGTCTGTCAACAGCGTTTATTAATCCTTAGCACTCGAATGGTGCCTGTAAGGCACCACTAAAAATTGCTGTATCATTATTCAAAATATTTTTTACATTATCAAATTTGTTTGTCTTTGATAAACTGCTAAACGTTGCATTATTGTACGAGTAAATTGCGCCATTTTTGTATGTATAACATGATAAAAAATATACAGGATGTCCCAGCTAACTTGACCACCTTGAATATCTCGCTTAGTGTTAGTGATAGAAAAAAACGTTATAGGACAATATTAATCTAACCGAAGGGACAATTTTTCGATTTAAAAAGAAACTTTTTCCAAGGTCAATTTTTGTTTAAATGGAACTATATACTTTTCTATCGCGATGTAGGGGTGAAGACCTCTTCAATGACATATTATACAATGACCCTCGTGTGACCTTGGGTATGAAAAATCCAAACAGCATTATAGGTATTATCAGTGATTAATTGACTACATTAATTGGTTTGATTGAACTACTCTATTGGGAAATATTCTACAAGGGACCACTCTAGAAGGGAAATGTTGGGGGAAATGCTTCGTGTCGGAGTCAAAATAGTTTCGAGTGCAAAAAGAGTTAAAAATGCGAAAACTGCGGGGGTTGATTTTGCAATCGCACAGGCATTTGTTCCCGGAAAAATGAATGTTTCTCGCTATACGCTGGGAGCGTCATTGAGAATAAAATTATCGAGTCGAATGACTCTCGACGTCAGTCACCTTCGACACCGACCGAGGCGCGATGGTAATGCCAGTGCAGCTGGCGAAGTACAGTGTCATTCTTAGGGTCACCAGTGCTGAAACCGCTCGACGCGCGCGGCCACAAACGAAACCGTTCTTCCGTGCAGCCGCAATAAGAATTCCCACAAGCTGGGCGAGCCACTTATTAGGATGCTCCGCATAACCTAGCATTAAGATTGTCAGCCTGACATTACGCGGATCCGTAAAAAAGTGGGATACTTAGGGTTTACCGGGACTTAAAGTTCCTTCTTGTAGGACTGCCATAGCTGGTCCGCCATAATGCCTCGGAACTCTCCAAGTCTTCCAGGGACTTTTCTATGCGGACTAACCGTGTAAACCCTAAGTTCAAGATTTTCAAACAAAAATTCCCGACACTCTAGCGACACTTCAAAGCTTCGAAATCTAAAATTGTATTCATCTCGGATGACCGTTTAGTCGGGGACAAAAATCTAAAATTCAAAATAAAATTAATTTCTCCAAATACTCACCGCAAAACATCGAATAAAAAGTTCGCTTCAGAATTTCGTCTATTTGCAAGCATTGTGTAGTTCTTCAAATGTCAAGGCGGCATAATAATTCGTAATAATTCACACGTAAGTTTCACGAAAATGGCTGTGAGCGGCTGGCGTGGAACTTTTCTTGTATAAAAGCTTAGATAACCAGTAGACACTTACTTTCGAGCAATTTGTTTTCAGGAGAGCTGACTACAGGCTGGAATAAGGCCCATTTGCCGTAATTAGTTCAACGAAAGTGTGAATGCATGTTGGGAGCATAAAATAAATATTTAGCAGAGATCCGCATCTGAGCCGCGCCCTTTTCGTACGCCCGGAGTGCACGCGTGGAGCTCAGGAACGGGTAATAGAAATTTCGCGTGATAGCCGGGAAAACTCGCGGGAGACCGTGCGAAAATCGTGGATATCTTAATTTCCAGTTCGTGTCCGCGGCGCTGATAGCGACGGCGACGAGGCGACACGCGAGCAGAACGGCCGGTCGCGTGTTCTCCGCGACCCCGTCGATGCAACGTCATCGTCGACACCTGTTTCCGGGTATGCCTTTACCGATCCAACGTGCTCGATCACGTACACGATGTCGCATAATTCATGCTCGAGCCTTGTCACCGACAGACTCGTGATCCTCCGTCCATCCGAACGTGTTCCGCGGCTCGGTCGTGGTCGAATCATTGCCGATGACGCTGTTACACTGTGCACAGTAGTGCTCGGCTCGGTACGACTAAAACTGTCACACTTAAATTTTCACCACTCATCCCCACCCTTCCCCTTCTGCGACGCTGTTCCCCCAAGCATGTGTCACAATGTCACGTGACTAATCCGGTACTGGCAGAGGGAGGGTAAAACTCTTTCCCCTCGATTCCGTCACCTTCCTTCAGTTAAAGTCACCTTAAGCGTCCAGTCGGGACCGATTGCGGACACTTAAGTGTGTATTATTGTATGAAGCCTATGAAGGTAGATTCACGTCGTGTTCGGACTCATTTTAATCGGAAGAATCCCGGCAACCTGTTGGCACCGGGTTCGAAAAGCTAAGACAAAAATCATCGAAATTAAAATTATCTTTTCTATTTCACTATCGCTCATCCTGTGTATCCATTTTCTTACTTCGTCGAACTCGAGTCAGTCCGCGAAAGAGAAACTCTACCCTGTCAGGCAAAAATCTGACGTCCGAATCGGAATCTTTGCAACTTTAAATGGGCGCTACTTTTAGCGGGATCGCGAACGGGTATCTGGTTACCTGCGCGCCACGAGACTCTGCCGATGCTGTCTGTCGCGGATAAATCATCTTCGACTATCAAAAATCGCGGCTCGGCTGGAAAGCGTACCTCGGAGTTACGATTCCCACTGAACGATCAATTTCTGGCGCGATGGCCGCAACGTCGTGGGTGTAACTTACGATTATAGCGAATTGTGCTGGATGCAGTGTTGCGGTCTAGAGAGCTGGAAATTGTTTAACCAGATTTAGACGGGCTCGATCCCGCTGGAACCGTTTGAAAGCTTTCGAAGCAACAAGCGAGATGACCTGTGTCCTTTTCTGCCTATCTCTATCAAGTATTGGCTTACTGGAATACCTAGTTTTAACTTATTTAACATTTCTTTAATAAAATCCTTCTGTTTTATAGAAATGATCAAATTCAATGAATGAATGTGTCGCGCCGAATGGTCAGCTTCGTTGTTCGATAGGGATTTGTTGACGAATGTGATCGCTTCAGGCTCAACAGGGTAACAGAATCTTCACTTTATTTAACGTGGAACGATCGAACAAAACTTTGAGGACTGTATAAATGTTCAGCGCGATTGTCTATTGCAAGAGTCTTTCTCTTGTCTAAAACTGTGCGAAAACAGTGGCCTCAACCCCTTGTCCTACCAGCTAACTCCCGATTCCTCGGGCTATAATAAACAAGGTCGGTCGGTCACGCGTCGAACTTGCGCAAATTGTATGCGTCGTATGATATGTATATTTCGACTCGTTTTGTTTACGTTTGGTCGGAACGAGGTACCTCGGGCCAGGCTCGTGCTTATTGTTTTTCGCCCAAATTTCTTACCTCGAGTCTCACTCGTTGTTGTAGGACAAGGGGTTAAGGGAAGTACCAAGGACTTTGGTATATGTTCTGATCCAGCTAAGAACTGTACGAAACAGTTGCCCTCAGGGAAGTGCTACGACTTCGGTATATTTTTCGACTCTCCCCGCACTTGTCATATTTAAGTCGACTTGTCAATGGACGGTGACTTGACTGGCCAACGCCCACGATGATCCAGCAAGTCGCGGAAAAGAATAGACAACGTTTGGCAAGCCGGGTGGGCGGAAGAAACCCGGACTAAGGCCCGTCCGGTGACACGTGACCAAGTATTTCACGGAGCGGGGTGAAAAACGGCCATTTCGGAAGCGGACGCGTAATGGTAACAAACTACTTCCCGAGTCGTAATCCCCGAAGCGTGATTTCTACGTTCCCGGTTGTCAACTACCTTATAAAATTTCCGTTCTCGGAACGTTTGTTTGCCAAATGTGCAAGACTGGCACTTCGTCCAAGCCGATAGAACAGACCCCCTCGATGGTCGTCGCGTAAACAGCGAAATTGAACGTGCACACGGCGTTATCGGGTCATCGGAGAATCCTGCGATGACGAACAATTCCTCGCGCGGTATCGTTTCCACTAATTCCAGATAAACAAGCAGATTGCCCGGTTCCCGGCGGAGCGGCACGGTGAAACGTGAATTCCCGGTGGGAAACGCGTCGACTTATGCAGGATGTACCGTTGACGGTGCAATTTCCAGACGAGCCGCGATAGAATCGCGGACGATTTGGCAGCGTTTGACATTTCGTCGGGCTCCGAGCGTGTACGCCAGACACGGTAGACGGCTCTCTCGGATTGGGCTCGTTGCGGGGCGAGGGCGAAAGGAACGGGGAGACCGAGAGTGGAGAGAAGAGGAGGGTAGGAGGGGAAGGGGCGAAGAAACCAGCCAGTCATTATGCAGAAGAGTGTACATTATTAACGTACGTCGTGCCGACTGACAGACGTAAGGGGTTTTAACGAGTTCCGGCGATTGTTCACGACGATAGAAGGAACGACGAAAATACAAGCCCGGCCGACGAGAGTGCCTGGACCAACGATTACGTGCAGCACCGCGCCTAGACGTTTTATTGCCTCGTTTTATTGTGACCCTTGATTCGCCGTTACCACCGGCTTCAATTACGATTCTTATACGGTTTATGCTCGAAATAAATGACGCGATTCTGACCGGCCTTTTTTTATTGCGCCCGTAATTCCGGCGTGATTATGAGACCGAGGGTTGGTCCGGAGGCGGGACGAGAATCGAAAGAGGCTCAATCCCCGAGCTGTCCAAGCGATTCAGCATCGTTCGTATTAAACCGAAAAAAAAAAAAATAGCACTTACGTCTCGATAAAGAGATCTTTCTTCTCTTACAACCTATTCGGCACTGCATTGATTTGTTCAGCAGTTACACAGACATTGTGCACGTTCAAAGTAAAAGTATTGTTACCGTGAGATCGGCAATTCGTGTGAGGAGGTTCTGGAAATTGATGTTCATTCGTTGACACATTTTCCATGTAATCTTCGAGAAAATCTTCGAGAGTTTTACAAAAGAAAGGTGTTGAATATTATAATTTCATCCAGAATTCGAAGAGTATACGCGAACTTCGTGAAGCAATAATATCATTGTGACGCAGATGTCTTGCAGAACTAGTTCGTTCGCCGGACAGTCCACCCTATACAGTGAATTCTCGATATAAGTCAACGGCACGGGTCTTGCCGTTAAATAAGGTCCAAGATTTTCTAAGGTCCACGGATTTCAATTCGCACATTTGATGTGACTTTTTGCGAAATCGTTTGCGTTCATTTAGTCACCTTGACCTTGAGAAACCTTTTCTGAATTGAATGTAATTTCGAGTCTTAGCAACAAACACAAGTTATCATCGCCCATTCAAGCAGATTGTCATGCTTTCTTCGAATTTTCATTTCTTCTCCTTCAAGGCATCCCAAGGTCATGGTATACTAGGCCGTTGAATTCGTCTTGACACGGGCTATGATACTGTCGAGTCAAAAATACAAAGTGCCATTTAAAAGAAAAATGAAGGTGACCATGACAATACTATAAAGAACAATGTTTTTCGAACTTCTTTTTATTGCAATATATAGCCAATCGAAAACTGATCAACTATTGTTTGTCAAATTATCGCAAGTGTTTACAAAATTGTGAAAACTGTTACGTGGGACACCCTGTATACACCCCACGGGGGTAGTTTCATAGCGACAGTTTCTCATTCCGGCAAATAAGTGATACCAGCCCAAATTACGAGCCCAGAAACCCCTAAACCAGTTCTGTTTGTAGTTTTTTCTTTTTTATTAAGCTATAAAACTCCACATGAGATTATTAGCAGCATGCACATGGCTGTGCATGCTAACATTACATTATGTAGGTGGCTTATAAACTAGGATTGAGACAATATAGTGAACATTTTCGAATACAATATTACCACTAAAGATATGAGACTTAAGAAACGAATGTATGAAAAATAGAGGACAAAGAAAGGGCCCGCACAGAAAGGAATCTATTGTATAGGGTGGAAAGAAACCCTTGTCGCAAAGTTTGCGAATCAAAGCGTCTCTACTATTGTCATAGATCGGACATTGCCATAGCACATGATTAGGATCCTGTACTAGACAACCACATGGACAACCTGTGTCAGCAGCAAGTCTAATTTTAAAAAGGGAAGCCCTTAGTTGAAAGTGTCCAGATCGAAGTCTATCAACCCAGCAAATGAATTCTCTAGGGAGCCTCAGGTGAGCAAACCAAGGTTTAGGCCCAGAATGATAATGTGAGCTGTTTGTAGTTAACAAAGTACAATTAACAGAGACCCGAATGTCATGCAGTTTTTACGATTTCGGTCCAGCGTGCGGCGCGGCAGCAGCAAAGTGGCCCACTCGAGAAGCCTGAAACCTCTTCAGCAACGGTAATCTCTCTCGAGTGATTCGTTCGGTCTGTTCGGAGCAGAAGCTCCGCGGCAAGGTGTCGGGACCATCCTCTCTCTCTCTCCCTCTCTCTCCGCCTCGTTCCTCCCGGCTTGGTATTCCGTAAACGGCGTCGCGTGTGAATTCGTCGATGGTGCCGAGTGTCAAGTGCGCGTCTTCGGGCGATCGTACGTGAACCTACTGCGGAACGCTGTGTAGCCCCGTGTTTCTCGGGGTTCGCGAGTCGATTGTGAACGTTTGTTTCGTCACGTTCGACCTTTCCTGGACACCGGCAGCCAGCCAGAGAGCCAGGACAGAAAGAGAGAGAGAGAGAGAGAGGGGGACTAGGTAACGACGCGACAGGATCCCCAGTCCCGTTTCACCTTTTATACGAGGACTTTTCTAATGCAGAACGCATTGCGTGCGGCCGTTTTACCGCCGTAAAATCGCTCCGTGGCAATCAGGGGCGCGGGCGTGACGCGACATCGAATCGGAACGACCGAACCAGGGGATCACCGGGATCCAGCCTCTGGGAATAATCGAACAATTTATCTGCCGCCGATGCCTTCTGTTTCCGATTTCTTCGGCACCCGCAGATCCCCGATATTCTAAGCGCACCGGGTCCACACGCTCAAAGGAACATGCAAAGGAACTTGAGGATATCTCTGTTGACAGGTCTTTTTACACCGGAAAATATCAGTTTTACTTTTGGACAATAACGTAATTTTCTCTCGTGTCTCACGATACAGCATAAAGATTTTCTATTCGTTAGTCGGGGTTTCACTGATAACATTCAACCATTTCCGCCGCGTGTGTACAACGTATTCTTCAATAGTTTCAATGTTTTTAAGTTACGATTATTGAGACTTTAAACATGAGAAAATATTTGAGAAATTTATTCCGTATATTATTTATTATTACTTATATCTTGGGTATTCTTATTTTAACCCTCCGTCGGGCGCAACTGATCCAACAGGCACAGCCAATGTTTGTTGTTTACATCAGGCGCTCAGTTTGCGCCTGACTGAGGGTTAAAAAAGTTTCTTCTTTTTTTTTATGGAATATTGTATTCAGTTTTCCCAATTTTCAGTTGCTCTAACCCTCGGTCAGGCGCAACATGAGCGCCTGATGTAAACAACAAACATTAGCTGTGCCTGTTGGATCAAGTTGCGCCCGACGGAGCGAACAAAGTGACGAAAAATAGTCGCTTATAGTGACTCCATAAGCCTAGTGCTTTCTACAGTATCCATCGTTTAACATTTTTGAGAAAATGATACTCTGAAATACCTTCAGGAAGTGAAGAATTAATATTAACGATTTGATTAATGAACCGAAACACTGCACAATCAGGGAGAATATTTTATGTCGTCCAGAAATAGCAAACGAGAGAATTTTCGCCCGAAAGGCGTGCCAGGCATAGAAATCAATAGTCGGTTTTCCACAAACACTGCGCTTTGTAATTACATTGGTGTCCGATAGGAAAATCGATGAACGTGTTAGCCGGAATTAAAAATGGAGATCAAAGGAATGCAATCTTGATGATGGACCACGTGTTCCTCAATGCAGAATCTGACGGCTATTATATCTTTGATGTACAGTGGAAACGAATTTCTTATTAATTCCCACCAAATCTGTGCTCTGCTTCTATTCTGATCCATTATCAAATTAGCATGGATTGTTACGTCGAAGTAGAGATAATTATAAATTAAACTCATTTCCTGCAGGTGATTATTTAAAGTGGAATGCGATATTCAGAGAATCAATGACTTCTCTTTGTGACGATTTCCCTTTGTTTTAGAAATAAAAGTTCATTTATGCTATTAAGCTGTGCACGAGTCGAGTAGGACGAGCGTTTTACCATCACCCCTTTTTGTTTTTTAATATTCTCCGCCATTATTTGAAAAATGAACTCTGCAAACATGTCGACGAGTTTCGTGCGAGTCTCGTGCTTGATTCGTCGACAACGAGTTTTTAAAAAACTCGTCCGGCGTTTACAGTATTGGCGAGTGAAAATTAAACAAACTGCAATTAGAGATATTTACAAAACTCTATTAATACGTGATTCGACGATCGCTTTGTTCCGTTCGTCTCGTGCACAGCTCGTCGATAATGGATCTTAAGGAGTGTTTAATAAATTATTACGGCGGTGTCGGCGGATCTTCAATTTTGTAAGACGTAATTATTGAGATTTTAAAGATGCTTTCACACAACACACACATAAGGAGTTATTCGATAAATGTTTCTCCGGACAGATGTTATAAAAGTCTACATAAATATATCCCTGTCTAGATCGTTCTCAAGAGATTAAGAACTTTTTACTGTCACGTACGTCACCATCACTGACGTTGAAGTAACTATTTTTAATTCGACAGAGATTTTTTAACTAAATGAGTTTGTATGCAGATAATTCACTAGTTTAAACCTCGTCTTAACCTCGTTTTAGTTAGTTTAGTAAACCTCGTCTTAGCGTACCCTAACTTAACGCTTTGACTGCCAAATTAGAAACCTCAAAAATTCCATAAAATCAAAGTAAGTTATTTAAAATGAAATAGAAATGGTAAATAATTAAACTTATGATATTGAGTAGTCTCCCAACTTTCTCACATTTTACAGATCCTAATCAAATTTTGTACAATGAATACATTAACCTAAAAATTCATTTTAAAACCTGAACAAATAATCCCGTCATATGGGTGACATGGCAATCAATGTGTTAAAGAATCGTTAACAAAAGGCTAAGAAGATCTGCACAAGTGTACCACCAGATCATTCTGACCCGGTTACGTCATTTTCGAATAGACCGTGCTCCAACGGCTAATTGAGAAGCTGAAGAGTGAGCAGCGACTCGTTCAAGATGGATACCGTCCACCTTCATCGTTGCAATAAACGTGTTGTCCCGAATAGGGCATTGCTACGTGTTCCCCGAGTAGGTAGAGTGGGCCAATTACTTTGAAATATCTGCACCCTTTTCAGCAAGCCGGAAAAATGGCGGTCCCCGAGACGTACACGGCGCCGGGATTCGGTTTAAGTGGAACGTATGACCGACTTTCGAGCGTGGAAAAGCGATATATCGCAGTGTACGATGCATTTCCCGCTTGGTCTTGAGTTATGATGGGGCACACGCTCTGCATCCGACAGCGATACTTATAGAGCGACTGATTCGATGAAAATGAAACTGGAATCGTGGCCAGGTTACGTACAGCATGTCTCGTTCCATCCCGTTACTCGATATTACAAAGTAGAAGACTTTCCCAATTTGTCAACAATAAGTCGACAATAAGTTACCATTCATGTACATAATTTTCATTTTTACAGAGAGCCGCAACATATTCATATAACAACATTTCTCGAGGCTCAAAAGTCGATAACATAAAACTTGAGGGACAACTTAAAGGAACAGGATTTTAAACATATCGAGTGTTTTATTATTTTTTTAAGCAGAATGGGCGCTATTAAAAACTCATATCCGCAACAAATAGATCCCTCAAGATGCCAAACTAGACAAACTCACCCGATTCGTGGAGATCTCAAGGGTGCACGGCTCGCCAAAACACGAACGGCATTTGTCATCGTCCCACGTCGCATAGCTGACAAACTGCTATACAGGGTGAGTCACCTAACGCAAGCCAGTTAAATAATTCGTACAGTTCTGGGGACAAGAAGAAATGTTACGTTTCGGGAGGGTCGTTGGTGAGGAAACTTTTTTCTAGAAAAAAAAAAATTGGAAGTCTTTAAATATTTACGACTATAGATGATCTGTTCAGAGTCCAATGATTATACTTGTTCAAATTGTTGTTTCATTTTTGTCGGATATCGTTCTCAGTCGAGATATTCTACGCGAAAAAGAAATCTACCTTCTGTAACCATTTTACGGTACCGACAAAAAGAGGTTCGTGTTACGTATCAATTACTGTACTCGCTCACGAACTTTCATAATTATCTGAGTTCCCGGGTTCCCCAACTTACTTATTAGGTGACTCATCAGAAAAACCGTACCCATTTTTGCAACAACGATCGACGTTTTCTCTTGCGCAAATGCATACACGGTGTCGGCAGTGTAATGATCACCTGTGCTAGAAACTTGCTATTATGTTTCTTTTTTTTTTCTTATATCAGCGTGTTCCACTCGTTATGGTTTACATATTGACATGTAATATCCCTGTGTTGTCCTCGCTGGGTCACTGATCACGATTGCAGTTACTGATCCTGACCGTACTCACAGACCGCAACTACGATCACTGATAATGGATGCAATTACGGGTCACAATTTTTGTCACTGATCACAGCTGTAGTTACGGATCACGACTTTTGTCACTGACCACGATTGTGGTCACTGATCGTGGATGTAGTTACCGATCATAATTGCAATTACTAACCTCAACTGTGGACCTCAACTGTTTAGAGTAAAAGTTGAAAGTCCCACCAGATCCCACTCTAAAACTTGTTGGAGCTTCTACTACATAGTATTATCTTGCAATTCTAGAAAAAAATAGCTGCCCCTAGATGCTCCTAACGTCATAGCACCGTTTTGTATAACGCAGAGTGGGTGTTTTATATGCTTTCCATGCACTTCTTGTCAAACTATGAGAGATATGCACTAAGTTTTTTTGTAAAATTTAAACAGATTTTGTAAAGAATGTCAGTCTTTTTACAAAGAATCATATATCCGAAATTTTTTTATATTTTTCAATCACGAACGTTGTTTTTATATCGGCTGTTAGTTTGAAAACTTTCCTGCCGAATATCTAGAAAAGTATAAAAATTATTTAAAAAGTGTAAAACACTTGTCCAAGGCAGTGTCAGATTTTTATTTGGATGGCGTTTTCAAGGTCATTTGAAGGTCACTTTGTTTTCTCTTAAGGGAACCTATATTTTTTATTATGGGATCTTATTGTACGTAAAAAGACAAGCAATTCTTCTATTCTTTCTTCTTTGGGAACTATGAAGTGCGAATAGAATACCTACTTTATACAATACAAAGGGTAGAGTTTGCTATCCGGAGAATTAGTCTTTCCCCTCGTTCAGGTCAACATGAGACAGCGAATTTTCTAATTTCAAGGTCAGATTCGTGATGAGCGACCCTAAAAATGGCTTTTAATACCAATTTTCAAGCAGAACCAATAATTTTTTAATAATTTGTGAGATGTTGACCACGTTTTGGCGATTTGGGACAATTGTGCGTCGACGAGAGTCAGGGCCGACGGTGGATGGAAGGACGCAAAATTTCCTTGTCGCGGGGCGTTCCCGGCGAAACGTACGAGGCTCGTTCGACGTTCCTTTCGAGCCCTCCGACCCCCGTCGATCGCGTGTCCCCGAAACTCGTATGAATACGTGGAAAAATAGGTGGAAGTAACCTCTTCGGGGGTAAACTACCGTGGTGGGAGGAGGGCAGGGAGTTCGAACGGCGTGCTGCGAATTCCAGATACGGCTCGCCTTCCAAACTCCGTACCCTTCGCCGCCAACCCTTCTTCCGAGGGTTGCTCGGAACCCCTAGCACCAAGAGAGACAGAGTTGTCTCTGAAAAGCTATCTGAAGAACCATCTAATATTTGCAGCGATGCCACGGTGTAAGAGAGACAGAAACAGAGAGAGAGAGAGAGGGAGAGAGAGAGGTGGGATCCTCCTCCACCACCACGCGTAAAGAGGAATTCTGTTTGCCGGTGCCCCGGGGACCCGCGGCGATTCCTAAGAAAGGGAAAACTTATAAGTGGATTACAAGCCGGAGGGACCTGAATGGAAGTTCGTGCCGTTTTTTCCCGCACGGAATTCGCGGGCGAAACGCAGAGAGGGGCCGGACTTTAGCAACCGGCATAAATTCCGACGCTTGGATATTGAACGTTTCTGGGGCGGAGGGGCTTCGATGCGGGTCCGCCGGTAGTTTTGATAAGGGTTTCGCCGGGGACCGGTCTCCCGCTACATTTTTCCAGATCGTGAAATATATACATGTTAATCTCCTCAAGCAAACATCTCGGAAAATATGAGGAAGGATGGCAGGGGGGCCGAGACGTTCCCAACGAAAGTTATAGGATACCCAGGGGGACAGATCAGAGCCTTTATTTGATCTAGAGATCACCTCGGGAACGAAAGTCAAATTTTTAAATGGGGGTTCGAATTTTTTTTATACGAGATAAGGGACATTTCACGTGAAACATGGGGCGGAGATTACTTTTCCTTCTTTTATAAAAGGGACCAATTTATTAGCATTTTTTACATAAATGTTGGAATTTGTCTCATAAATGTAGAACAAAGTTAATCTATTATTTCTTTAGAAGGTAGGATCGATTGAAACGGCTTTTGATTTGCATATACATACATTGTATTTACAGTTAATGTACATTGTATGTTGTCCCCGGCATGAGACCCTCGATCTTCAGTTGTTCACATTGTTTCTTTCGAAGGATAAAGACGTGTCTGACAACGTGCTTCTAGAGAAGCTATTCAAATATAAATTCTATTTCATATTTTATAATAGAGTGTGCTTTTTTTATATACCCATATTCCAATAACAAACAATCTAAAGCTTTGGATATGTTTTCATTATACTTTTGTAATGTTTGCGTCCGTTCTTCTTCAGTTTATGCGACAGAACAAATGTTCCAACAACCAATTCGGATAATCGTGGTTCTACAGTATCACGAATTAAACAATTTGATCGAAATTGCTTCGTGTTCGGTATCATTTTAATCAGAAAAGTGTCACGAACACGTAGAACCAATAATTTTTTAATAATTTGTAAGATTCATTAAAGAATCGTTTCATTAAAGAAAGAAGTCATCAGACAAGAAATCAAAGAAGTGCCAGTGACACTAGTTACATTTCGGGCCCGAAGTTTCTCCGTACCGATGACTGTAATTGAATATAAATCATGTTCGGCGAATAATTCACGTAATAACCCCCGAGGTCTGCCACAGGCGACCGAGGATCGTGGGCACGGCCTCGCATCGAATTTTTCTACCCCCCTACGCGAAAGTTAATTACCGCGCGAGGCATCGACAGATTACAGTTAGGTTTCCCTGCGGCGGCGCACGCAACTAAAACGTGGAAAAAGGCCGACGCACGGCCGTTCGCTGGAGATTTCCCCATAAGTTTTACCCGTGGGTGTCGCTGTAGTAAGATTCAGAAAATTACTCACCAACTAGTCCCCGGACGCGCGCCAGTTTCCGTCGGGTGTCCGTGACCTGCGGGGTAAAAAAACGACGTATAAGTACCGATCTTTGACGAAATTTTTGTAAGAATGAGAAACGAACATTTTATGGAAGAGTGCATAGTTTCTCGGGAATCGATCATTATTGGGACCGTCGAGTGGTTGGTCAATTAAACTCGGCTGTGCAATCTTCGAAGTCGAAGCACGAAACGAATGTTCCTGCCGAGTAGCTCGGAGAGATCGAGCTCCGCAGGAACAAATCTTCCTGTTGAACAACCACGACCAAATAAACCGCGAAAACGGCGACGATGGTGGCGTCCAGGGGCGGCGGGGGAGGAAGTGCACGCGAGAATACGCGAACCCTGGTAATTAACACCGGTCGCCGGTTCCTGTTCCGCGACGGCTACAGAGAGTTCATCAATCATCGAGACCTCGTGCTAATCTTTTTCTCCCCGATTTTTCTCTTTATTTTTATTCATTACCTAAACCTAAGACTGCCGTGGTTCGTCGACCATAATATGCTAATTCGCCTATGGGATCCCATCCCGGATGCTTTTTGCGACGCCATTGCATATTAATGATCGACAAGCCATGTTCGGTCATCTCGTTAGCATCGGACGCGTTCAACTTTACAACTTGACTTTGCAAAATGGAGGAATCCGAGCTGCTCGTTGATATGCGGATCTTGTTACACACGGATCTTCGTGGTTCACTTAGAGAAGTGATTAGGTTGTAGCATAAATTCGTTCGGTTGCTAAAATAAATATGTTCGAGGTTTAATGAAAAAGTACTCAACGATTTTACAATTGATTTTATAATTGTGAGGATACTGAAGACAGCTGGAGTTAAATGTTATATGACCATTTACCAGAACAATGCTATTGTCGTTTTGAAGGAGAACGTATGCGTGGTTGAATAATTTAATGAAAACGCGGGTTCAACCATCGTTTGTGAAGCATTGAGGGAGTTTGAGCGCGTGCCGTTAGGTTCCCATACTAGATACTATTCAATTAATAATTAAGGGCCGTGTGTCCCTTATCTCTTGTATCTCTTCCACCGGCATCATCCTGAGCACCGACAGTCGAGAATAGATTAAACAACTTGATCGTGACTCGGCGCAACAGACACTCCCCTTTGAAGCACCGAGTCATGGTTTTCCATCTTTCCGCCGTTTCCAAGTCCTACTCTGCTCCCGTCGTCCTCTCCTCCGCCAGAGAAATTAATACCACACGCGATGGGTCACACAGAGCAACACATGGCGAGCGTGATTTGTGATCGAGGGGAGGCTATTATCTCGATCAGCTGGAGCCGACGGCAGCCTCTACATCGAAAGCTACTTTCCATGGGGTAGAGGAGTCTACCCGCGGTAGACCAACGTCACGGATGATTCATCAGAATAATAATATTAAGAACGTCGTATTTGTCATACGTCACGGAACAACGATCCTGGTAACATGCTGCTAGGAAGAATGGGGGAAAAAACGAAAAGTTTAACCATGTTGCAATTGTTCAAAATTATAAGAATCTTTCCTCCCCGTGGTAAACGGGTGAACACATTTTTGTTCCAGCACGTATTGTTATAAAAGTCGCGCAAAATCGAAATAAAATCTTGTCATTTTTAACGGTAGAATGACCGAGCAATAAATGCGACCGACTTTTATTGTAATATGACCTTCAATGAAGAGGTTGGTTCATTAAAACATTTTTACAATTTCGGTAATCGTAAAGAGAAAATTAGGAACCAGTCGTTTTGACTGCTCCGGTCGTTCTAGTGTTAGACACACGAATTTTAAACGCATGCTTGAAGTACTCCAGCATGGCCGTCGCGCGAATCAACCTAAATTCGCACTAACAGATGGAATGCAGAGGAGTTTGCTGCGAGTCGCGGCTGTGATTAATAAAAGATACTGGTCGAGGAGACCGGACCGGACAGATCATCTGTAGAGTGTCAACGGTGGACGAAATTAGTTGAAGACAGGGGCTGACATCCGGCGACAGCGTGTCTCGTTGGAAGATCTAAGGAAGGGTAAAACTGACACCATTCGCCGTCAAAACCAACGGGGTTCTATGTAGGGCGGTTGTTTCGGCCGCCGGAAAATTAATACCAACTGGCGTCGAGGAATGAAATTAGCGCCAATTGCGGTCGCGGGGTAAAAATACGGGAATTTGCGGTCGAAGCTGGCGCCGCTCGCAGCCGTAAGTGACGTCAGGGCCCGCTAATTATGCGAGGCTTTCGTACTCCGGTGCTTCATGATACAATGTCTACCGAAAAATTAGAATCGCCGTGTTTGCTAATTAAAATCGTCTGTCAGGCTGATCCGAGGGTACACAGTGTGTAACGAAAACACACAGTGGCTCACAGTGGAAATCGTCCACCATGGTTACATGTGAATGTACATTAATTTCATATATACACTGTGTCACAATTGTCTTCCTCTTACATTCTCCATAAATTAGAAGCGTCTTTAATTATCCTTCGAATAACAATTTCATATCGACCATCTTATGTTCAGAAACTGACTGATATTGAAAGACGTCGAAAGCCAGCCAATGTTTACATTTGACGTAGCGAGCATGTCCTTGAACATGTTCCATAAT
>CM052132.1:4253722-4265946 GCA_028454255.1 Halictus ligatus | reverse complement strand
ACGTGTCCAATTTTCATTAATAAACTGTCGATGCTCTACTGACTTGTTGCGCTCTAAAAATTGTACTTTAAAGACTGAACTATCAATATAATGCGATCACGACTTCACTTACAATTTTTCAATTCGGATAGAAATTCCGTAAAATTTTTGCAACGTTTTAATCTCGTGCCAGTACAATTTCAAAGTTTGCGTAGAAAGATATAACCAATGAAAAGTATCACGCCAAGCAGGTAAGCACGGTACAGAAACGGTTAAAAACATTTCTGAATAAAAATATTGTCACCGCCTCAAGTTGTCAGACTCTTCCCCGTCCCGAAGGGTAAGAGACAATAAATTTCCTAGAGGTTCCATTGAAAGAAACGGAATCGCACGAAGAGCACGACAAATGTTTCAATAAGCGCAAGCAGCGATAATAACAGACTAATTTGAATACGTAACAATGGTCATTAGCAGGATGGCTCGAGATTCATCGGGTTATTGTTTAATTATAACGAGTTTTTACAGTTTTTTCCCGGGGCGCGGGAGAGGGCGACGGCATCCCCTATTCACCTGTATTACGAGGACGCGAATTACTCGAGGGATTACATTGAATGGCCGAGCAACGAGGAGCTGCTATTGAATAAGCAATTGCCCCCGGCCGGCTTGAGCAGTCGATCGATTTTGAAAACTCGTTATCCCTGTAATGGAATCCCAAAATTGCCGTAGTATAGTGTTCCTGCGTGGAACACGCTTTGTCTTCATACCTCGCCGACCAAATAGCTTGCTATTGGTCCGCCGATAGCAGTGGCCAAATACGATTTTATACACCCTAAAACACAAATATATTTACCTCGCGACCATTAACGGAATGGTACCTCTTCTGGAAGAACAGCATTTGAAATGAGTCATTAAAATTAGGTTTACGCAGCACTAAAAGCGACTATTTTCTATTATTCTATAAAAATAACAAGAACGTGCTATATCCACATCTTTAACAATATTTTAAAAATAATGTATACACAAAGAAATAAATTTGCTGAATAATCTCTCACGTATGCATCCTTGGAAACTTAATAACTTTAAATTGAAAGTATTAGAACCCGTAGAGAAACTGTTTTTACAAAACTACCCTTATCGGGAGACTGTTTCGATCGAAGAAATGAAAACTTTGCTAGCTGATCTCGAATGTGAGTTTAAGCAACTAAAGTCTTACGGACATACCCTCGGAAGTGAACAATTAAATAGTTAACGTTAACGAAAGATAGAATTTGTATTGATTATTAGTTTGACACGTTTAATACAGTCTATCTCAATCGAATATAAGCTTACGAGCAGACAAAAGACCTAGTTTTAACCTATTTCACGACATGAGAATATTTGGTAATTAGTTCCATCGAATTTATAAAAAAGGCCCACTGTGCGTCGGAGGGTTAAAACTCGCTTTGCATCGTCATCCCTGCTCCTGCGGTTTCCGCAATGATGCAACCCCCACGAGGATTGAACGAGACTGCTCGCGACATTTTTACCCGGAGAATCGAGTATATTATTAAAATTGCAATCTTGCCTCGAAATAAAGGAAACAAGACGTCGCGTCGGGGCCCACCCAAAGAGCCGCGCCAAAAGCAGCGGCAAGAACTACCAGACCGAATCACGAACAAAGAACTCGAGTGCGAGGCAAGAGGAAGAGAAGAAGCTCGTCGCAGAAGCGTCTATCCGCGAAAGAAACCTACGCGACGCCGACCGACGCTAATTTTACATCGCGCCGCGAGTGACATCGACTCTTAGTGTCCTCATCCTCGGCTCTTACCATTACACGCCAGACCCGTGGAGTCCGATGATGGTAGCAAAGCACGACGCCCACGCGAGGATCGTTAACAAAGAAAAGAATCCCGTGTCGTTCCGTGTTCCGACTTCGCTAGAGAAGACCATCTCGCGTGCTTCGATTTTTGAAGTTATTTTCGAAACTTCTGGAACAACCGAACCTACACATTTACATTTGTTTCTTTTAGCTTACTGTCGTATCAATCTATTTCCCCATATGTCCCACGTGATAATTTGACACATTTCTTGCTGCTCCTGTCAAAATAGTAACACGTTCTTTTATGAAAGCGAAAAAGAATTTCTTTCTTGAAAAACTATTTCTTTAATCGATAAGGTAATAGATTTATAATAAAATCGCAAGATTTCTTTAACAGATTTTATTTTCATTTCTTTTTTCGTTTTTGACGAAATCTTTTTGCAAAAATTGCAACTGTGACTTCGAATGCCTGCGATTTTTTAAAAGATCAATATTTTCAGAAACCCCTACGTACTTCTCTAGACTAATGAGAATAGATTCTAATGTAGGTAAGGAAATTCTTTTTTTGTTTTAGATCAGGGAATGTGGAGAAATGTGGCTAGATATCAGACCCCGGAAGTGGTAGCGCCGCCATTTTTGATCGAAACAATATTTTTAGGTACTACAAGATATGTCGTAAACAGTGATGTAGCGGCCATCAGCAAGTACAATAAAACAACAAATTCTACAAATTCAATAAATTCAACAAACTTATTTCCTTAGGTACATATTATTTAAGGGCTAGTTTTTCCAGGTGACCTTGATCCGCCCCAGTGTGCTTGCCATGTGCGTGTGCCATGGTGTGCCGCAGACAACGCTAGATTGTACAAGGTTGCAAGGGTTCGGGAGGCGCGGACTTATGGCTCGCTAATGCAAAGATGAGGCTTATCAGTGGTCAAAAGCGCTAGATAAACGATAAATCTAGTGCGCTCACTACCAGGCAGGTCCGACTTTTTCGTTGTCGAGCAACATTTTGCATTATTCGGTCGCATGATGCCTGTCAGAGAGGCGATCTGAGCACGCGTGGCCGAGAACGTAAACAACGGCGCTGCCATAGCTTGTGGATCAAGTCAAGCTGGACCTTAAAAGAAAAATGGCTGAAAACTTGGACAAACACATTCTTCTTATTTTTATGAAGCACTGTAAAATACTCTCTTTTAATGCTCCGTAAACCTAGTGTTAAAGAACACACGAACCACCAGTCTTTTCACAATTATACGAATGACATAGAATCCGCGTCGCAAAGGATTGAGGTTGACGCACACATTTCGGGCATCCCTTGCAATGTTCATTACTTGTATTACGAACGATGTATCCTGTTGGATTAATTAAATATACTGTACATCGAAACGTTTTCTACATTCTTGTCGCAGCTGTAAGAAACCCGGCCACCGGCTAGGGCACCGTGTGTCAGCGAAGGTGTCACGGTCGTATGTACTACACCGCGCGAACATCGCGTGACAACGAGCGGGGACCAACTCAAACTTTCCATCTGATGCCGAGAGAGAAGGCTGTTCTCTGTTCGCACTGGGGCGTTGATTAATGATCCTCACAGAACGCCCGAACCGATCTCTGGCGACGTTCCGTCGTGGACAGGTCTCGGGACCCTGACTCCGTTGATTAATTGTGGGAGTTGGACCAAAACCCCGGCTTGATCTCTTTCCAGATTTCTCAAACTGCCCCCGGGGTTACGTAAATTCTTTAACCCTTGGACGGCAGACCTATTTTACGAATATACAGCTGACCATGCTGAATACTATTTCCACCAAAGTTTTCGAAAGACTGTTAAAATTTAAACCGGAATTCAGACTGCAAAGATGGATCGAAGCGAAAACTATTCAACGACAGAGAAGGATTAATACATGTTACCAATATATATATCCTCACTTTTGTACGTGTATTTAATAGCCAAGACTCCGTAGATTCGCGATAAGGTAGAGTTACCACGTTACCGATCGAAATAAGAATGGTTTTACGTGCCTTCATTCTTCGTCCTTGCACGAGAATATTGCCGAGATTATGCAGACATTTGGTGATATAAGCGTTAGAAGTAGGCCAAAAATTGACGATCTGCATGCCGTGGAATCCAAGCATTGTTTTGCCATTGGATGAAACCGAGAGTAACGCTAGAAAATAAGAGAAAAGAGCAAAAAACGTGACAAGTTTAGTCACAGACTTAAGATCTTAAGTCAGCGGCTGAAGGCTGCGAACTTCACTGTTGTAGGTATACTTAAGACAAAAGAGCGGAGATTATAAGAACTCATTATTCCTCTAATCGCACTTAAAAATTATATAAAAGCAGTACCAGCAGATGGAGCCTTTCGGTCGTGCGAAACAAAACTACAGATCTTAATCTGGCTGAATTAATGGTTTACAGAGTAATGTAAAACTCTGTTGACTCGTAATCTTTAGCAACAGCACGCACATGCAACCAACAAAGGAGGAACGAAAACTCGTGTTGGCATAGTAGTGCTTGCGCCGGAGTTGGCGAACCGTATGGCTACGGGGGAGTTCCGCTTGACACTTTGGACACACGAGGAATAGACATACATTAACCATATATTCCGTAATAATGTTGCATAACAGGTTCTGAACACGCTAGAACAATTATTAGTTTCTCGAGAAGGCCGCAGACCCCGAGCGAGTGTCAAGGAAAGCTAAGTACCTGTAATTGTTACCAATTTCGCTGGCGAATAGCCTCCGACATGAAGTTGGCTTCGAATTTAACAACATTCAGCATTCAAAAGAAGGATTGTTCGAAACAGATACAGTGTTTCAACGCGTCCCAAGAGCAGGAACGTGTAGAACGTTTAAACACAAGCTTCACTTAAAAAACTTAACTTTTAGCAACTCCAATTTGATTGTGCATACATTTGATAAGAGTCGTGTTGGGTATAACATGTGATAGTTTTTATGTATTCCTTTTATCTATTATCTATATTCTTTATCTATACTATCAGCTTTTGATATCAATCTAAACCCTGCAGCTGGAAGTGCATTGCTGAAAGCTGCAGGCCTTTCTACTAATAGACCTAACCTATATGACTGATTTAATAGCCATATCATATGCTTCATATGTGGGCTCAGAGATATCAGCGTATTTAACATCTTTTATAGCGCCAGGAGAACTGTTATTAAGAAAATCTTGAATCCGAACTTTTAACGACTCTTTTTCCACGAAGATCCCACAGGAACATACATTCTAAGCTCACTAAAACTTCTTTAAAAACATAACTAGACTGCAGACTTTTTGCATTTCGGAGTGTATTATCCTATAATATATTTATATATAAATATTAATTATTCTTTCTCTGTATTACTCTATATCGTTCTCTTCTTTCATTTGTAGATGCAAAAGCACAAAAAGTGTGACAAAAATGTCGCGATAGAATGACTTTCCTAAAAGAATGTAGTAACAGCGACAGACAACAAATGTCCATGTTATCATTCTTCCAGCTGCTTGTCCACTTGGATTTTTTTTATTGTAAACATACGATAAAGAAGATGATAATAAAGAAGCGGTGTATGTTCAATTGAGCCACAACATATAACGCCATTTCGTTCGGTCCGGTCTCGCACGGGTCAAATACTCTTTTCAAGGAGTCTCAACCGGACCGGAACCGGAGTGTTACCAATAGTAATTCGAAACATTGTAATTCATATTCGATTGGACGGTGAGCAGACCGATAGTCTGCACCGAGCCGAAGGGAGTGACACGCGGCCACGCGAGCACCGTTAAATAAGGAAGTTCATTGGCGGGAGTTAACGACGGTATTACGACGGTAATGGCGGCTCGGGCACTCGGACGCTGACACAACCATCCAACCATCCAACCAACCAACGGACGAGCAAGCAAGCGAACGAACGAAAGTCAAAGACCGTGACGCGCCATGGGAAAAAGACGTAGCCGGCATCGGCGAGAGAGGAGAGACTTTCACGTCGTTTCCGGCGGGGAGTGAGCCGTCTTTCTTCCAAGATTAACAAGGTCACGTACGCCAGGGCGAGATTAATTATCGAGCTCGCAAACTGCACGATGTAAGAGGAGCCCCGAGCCACGCCGGGAATACTGATCGCTTACGCGAGGCCTCTTTCACTTTAATTGGAGAAACCAATTTACTTCGCGGACCGGAACAAAGGAGACTGTTTCTGAGTGATTTAACTCGGACGATGCGCAGTAGTTTCCGCTACCGTTCCGCCCGGCGCCAAGGTGGCCGATTAGTCTCCCTGGGACTTTTAAGCAACTCTAGTCTTCTGAGAAGTAGGGGCGTGCGAGTACCGGAGCCTCGGGTCGGGTCGGGTCGAGTCGAGTCGCGATCCCTGAAGAAGTTTGCAATATACGTTCGGGTAGCCAAACCTGCAGTTGGGCGGAGTCAGGCGTACTCGTGCGAATATAAACTTTACGGATCCTCGAATCTGATTATGTCATTATTGGGAAAAGAAGTCCCTTGAGACGGTTCAAGGGCAAAGGGAATCTCTCGCTCGGCACACCTCTGCCCACCATCCATGATTCCGTAGTCCTAATGTTTAGGCTTAGACGATACACGCTACGTGGTAGCAGAGCCACCAGATTAGGGTTTGTCTCCCACTCTACCCTTCCCCTTCTACGACCCTATTCCCCCACGGTTCCGTCACCCGAAGCATTTCATCTCTGTTGTGCACGCGTCACGTGACTAATCCGGTTCTGGCAGAGAGAGGGTAACTGTATTCCCCTCCATTCGAGACATTTCCCCTGATCTGACACTGTCTGCGACCGCTTAGCCTATATTTCGCTAGAGCCGAAAATACGTGTGACTCGGGTCGTGCCCTTCCCGCATACTTTCCAATAATATTAACACATTGCTAATCTATTGTTAAGCTATCTAATGTCACCAGATGTTATTTCGTAATTAAATGTAGAACTAAAACAATCTAAATGTAAGGAGGCTCGGAGGCTCGACACGACACGAACTGTTTATTTAACAAAATTTAAAAGTAACATACATTTGTTAACGCAACGCATCAATCAATAAAATTATATACAACAGACAAACATATGAAACACTCAGTCATCTAAACGGTGGTATAAACATTCTTACATAAATAAACTTCAATAAACATTATTTGTACATAATGCATTCAAATAAAACTTTGGACATACCTTTTATATAACTTTTTATATCCTTTTTTGGTATGACATTGTTCCAACAACGTTTAGTCATGAAAACACGAGTTAACTCGTGACTGGAATGTGTTAACTACTTAGGGGTGTGCGGGTACTCGAAATTTCGGGTTCGGGTCGGAGTCCCGAAAGTTTGCAGTATTAGGGTACCCAAAGTTAAAGTAGTATTTATATATGTAAGTATAATGGCGTTTTACGATTTTTCAGTTCAATCTTTTATGTTCACTGGCAGGTTCAGAATGATTTTTGTACTTCCCGTGAAATCGGTTCTCGAACATCGCGACGAGAAGAGATAATTTCGAACACGTTACGTGAAATAACAGTATTTTATTTCGAATTCGCGTGTAGGAAGCATAATTGCTCTAGTTTTTCCGATGCAAGTTTTGTTCTCGTGGCTGCGACAATATTTCCAACGTGAGAAAACAATCGTTCGCTGGATACCTGAGTGGCACATTAACTTTTTTAACTTCGGATACCCGAACTCGATTCGACCCGATCATTGCCCGACTTGACCCGAGGCTCGGGTACCCGCGCACCCCTATTGACTACAGCTTCGAGTCTGAATGTGTTTGAACCGCGGATCAATTCAAAATGTCAGTGCAACGATTTTCTGGATAGCGCAAAAGGGTGAAAAACTTTCGCCACTGGGTATTCGCATAACTTTCGAAACCGAAGCTCTGGAAAGGACCCCTCGGTCGAAGGGTTGGTGTCTAGGGTCCTGCAGTGCCGCGGGTAATATTCTCAAGTCGATAGGTAGCGTAACACGCTCATAAGTGCCAGCTGGTGCCGGGCGCGCGTTTCGCCGAACTTCGGAAGACCGTGGGTTTTCGCTTCGGCCGCGATCGAAAATCGTAAAGCTCGAAATTCTTCGAATCAGCGGGGGCGTAAGAGCAGCGGTTGAAAAGCGGACGACGGGGGACGGTTTGTGAACGACGAGCGCAGATAAAACGCGGCCGGGAGGAAATGGATAGCGATATTCTCCGCGCGGCGCGTAATGCCCGGAATATTCATTAGACGATCTGTCTTCCGGTGTAACGAAAAATCGCGCGGCCCTCTCTCCGCGGCGCTAAATTATCCCCCGGGATTATTTATGATTTTTACGAGCGGCCGGCGATTAAATAGCCGGGTCTTGAGCGGCCGCGGCACTAAACCGCACGCTGAACGGAAACGGCTCCCGGAATTGACCAATTAAATCGGAGATTTTATTGAGCACGCGTTAGACCGGGCTTTTTCGAAATACCGGATGATCGGACGCATTGAAAGCGAACGGGGACCAATCCGGCACGGGCAACGGTATTGCCGACGATCGGACTTCAGCGTTAGGCTATCAGCTGGTTTTTAGTGGCACTATAGCGGAGTTTTAACCGCTCCAGCGGGTAGGAGTCATTTCAAAAACCGTCTCGAATAGCGCCAAGCAACGCGATCGCGCCGGTTTTTTCAACAGTTTTCGCAGTTTCCGCGCTAAACATTGAGCATCAAAAGCAAACGCCGCACAGTAGTCCGTGTGAAAAGATGAATACATTTATCTTCTACGAATGAAAGAGAGAGAGAGAGAAAGAGAGGGAGAGAGAGAGAGAGAGAGAGAATGATAGACTCTCACTCCAGAGCATCGCGGAATGGAGCGTGTGCGCATGTCCGAGCGAAGAACAAGGGAATGTGTGACGGAAAAGAAACGCGGGGAACACGAGGTCGTGGTCGTTGTGTAGAGACAGAAGCATGTGTAGCGCCAAAGATTATTTTCAATAAATAACTATTATATTCTTAACACATTGTTGACCGGCAATTTTACGCAGGAGCTATCTAATGTCACCAGACATTATTTCGTAATGAAATGTAGAACTAAAACAATCTAAATAAACTTCAGCATCCAGCATCATCACCGTTATCTTCATTTTCAGGGTCACTCTCAATAATTACGGTTTTCCGTCGTTTTGTTGGTCTGATATTTGTATCTTCTGAATCAGAACTATGTTCTGAAAGACTATCATTTTCTGAATCACTAACACAGACGTCACTTGGACAGTCAGACAAATTATCTTCACAAAATTCTTCTTCAAAAAGTTCGCAATGGGCCATTTCTAAAAATTTAAGAGTAACGATTTATACGTCGCGTCCTAACTGGAAAAATGTAAAACAACTTGATCTTACCACGTTTGCTTATAATCTGAGAGTTTCTCAATAATATATTTACAGTTCGAATTGTAAATTTAACGAAGAGAAATGGTAAACAGTAACCACAATTTGAAGGTATAATACTTTGTCAATTACATTAGGTTATCGAAAGACGTCATATGACGTTCCCGGTCAACAATGTGTTAACAGTCCGATACCCCTAAATATATGTTTCTCCTATTCGGGAAAAAGTACGAGAGCCTCGATTTGTGGACTGCAATTCGAATAAAAATTGGTATCCCGTGGTTTTGAAAAAGTTTTTAAAGTAAAAATTACTAAAAACAAAGTGGCCGATCCAAGACTATCTGAACCAGTGACATCATGCCCCCGTTCACCCTCGAACGAAATTAAACGGACGCACGAGTGAAAATTGGTCAAAAATCGGCATGGATTGCGCGACTGGTTCAGCAGCGTTGCGGATAACCGCGTTTAATATTCGCGTTGTTTTGGCGACGCCGGCGTCGCGACGCTTAACGCCGCGCTAATCTTCGACCACGTAAATATTCGGGGGTGAGTAGGAGGTGGTATTTATGGGCCCCAATGAACCGGACCGCGTGCTTGTTATCGTGCTGCCAGCAATTACTATCGAACGATATTTATTGAGCATGGCTGACCGAATGCAAACTCCACTGACGTGCCGATCCGTTTTTATCTGCGAACACGCTGTAACCGCCGGCAACCAACCCTCCCACCCCCGGCCCCCCGTCCATGATTCGTTGATTTGTTGCTTCAGATAGAAGTAATGTATCGACGAGCATGATGCATCGATCGGTTTTTTTTTCGGCCCCTGGAACCCGGAACGATCGATTGCACATCGGGACGCCTTTTGTTCCGAATCGGATGAATTTTTGGTCGCGACGCGAATAACCGTTGCACGTGGTTAAGCTTTAATTGCGAACACGTGATGCGTCCCGGATAAAAACACGGTAAAATACCCTTTTTGTGTGCAACCGTGTTGTTGTTGTTTTAATTAAAGTAGCGCGGGGATTGCGATTCTTCTCGCGCTCGCATTAATTCCACTATTTTCTTTTGTGGCCGGGAATTAACGCGTTCGTTATCAACATTTGTTCGGATCGTTATCCTCGCCGTTACACCGTTTTATCTAGAGCTACATGTTCGTTACATGTAACGCTATGAACATGTAGAGGCTTCTATTTTCCATGGAGAAACCTGCATCCTTTTAATAATAATACGGGTATTTGGTGAATTGGTTGAAAATGTATTAAATTCTATTCAATATCATTCATTTCTCTGTCTTTTGAGAACTTTCATGAGGTGTGCATGTTCTGGCAACACGCATAAAATCTCCCATTTTCGTTAAATTGGTGATTATATCGACCAAGCTTTTTTACTTGAGTGTTACTTTTTGTTACGTAAAGAGTTTTCTATGGAGATAAATTGCCAAGGCGAACTTCCAGAAGATAAACGTTAATTGAGAAATCGGTCTGCCAGAAATGGTAAAATTGCTTCTGAAAATAATTATTTTGCCAGTCGGATCACGGCGAGTTTGCGTCGCGCAGATTGCGTGCTTTCGGTTAGATCACCGTAAAAGGCTGACGTAACTAGAGGCAAACTCGATGACCATCCGGGGACAAGTTCCTGGTTTAAAGTTTCCCACGCGAACTTCCCTAATCAATGTCCCTCGCCAGTCTTCATCGTGCTCAAAGAAGGATAAACTGTTCCCGACCTAATTTACTCGATGCCACGAACGAGGACGATATCCTGCTCTGAAAGACGGCGATGATATCCTCCCAAGCATATCGACACCTGGACGGAAAGCGTCCAAGTTTCGCTGCGCGCTTCGATTGGCTGACGCGAGAAGCGCTACTGACGCGGGCTGATGTCATCGATGACCGATACGGCTCGAACTAATTCAATCGATACTTCCAAGCTTTCAACCGATGCCGTTTCGATGATCTAACTACAGCCGCGTCGAGTGACACTGTTCCCGCGGATAATTACATTTCAAAGCATTATTGGACGCATCTTCTTCACCAACGCTTGACCCCCGAGCAACCTCCGACATTTCGAAAATGGCAGCGCGGACAGGAAATTGTTCCTGAACTGCGTGGGAGCTTGCACTATGAAATTTCCGCACTCTATTTCGCACAATTATTTTTAACACTAGGTTCACGAAGCACTAAAAGTCCACGTATAAAAACACCAAGAATTTGTCTATCCAAATTTTCAGTTACTTTCTAATTTTAAACAATCGCTAGAGCTCTCGCCTTTCGCTCATTCTGCGTGTTCTCATCAGTGTCGCCGGTCGAGGGGAGGGAGCACGAATTGAGGGGAAAAAGTTACCCTCTCTCTCTGCCAGTATCAGAGTATGCGACGGAACGCGTCACGTGACCGAGCCGCGATGGAAGCGAGGGGAATAGTTAGAGTGGGGGAACGAGTCTTGATCTGGCGACTTTGGTTCTCCCTCGGCCCATTCGAGAGCAAACTGAATAGCATACCTGATCCGATATACGGCGAAATCCGGTCCCCAGGTATCGCCCTATATCGGAACAAGACTACAAAGGTCAGAGATTAGAGGCTTTCACGGCTCGACATCGTACAGTTGTGTCTGTCGAGGCTTTCGGGTGTAAAGCTACGAAGAATTAAATTTGTCGACTAATTCCTCAAGGATGCATTTTCAAAATCTCAATAATCAGACGTTGAAAATATTAAAACCCGCAATTTCTTTGTCAAGATTCTTTGTCAAGCGTTCGAACAACTACGTGAAATGCAACTAAAACTGGCGCGTCACGCGTCAGTCGTATTTGTCGCCGGGGTAAAACAAGACGACAGACGAAACCGGCGATCTACTTAATCATTGACAGACGATCCCGACTCGACTTCCCTTCGGGATAAAAATAGAGGCACACATCGGGCCGGTGTACAATTAATACCAATCAATGTCAATATAAAGCGTTAACCGGGACTTTCTGTGACGTCGAGCAATACCGATGGCCCAGTTCGAAATGTCAAGCCGGAAGCGTCCGGAGAGATATCTCGGGTCGACATTCGGCCCGTTACAGTTTTTTAATCCGGTTCGCGTCTCGACAGCTCGGCGAATCGTTTCGGCCGTTCGGC
>CM052132.1:4228012-4253622 GCA_028454255.1 Halictus ligatus | reverse complement strand
ACATACATTTATTTATACTTACAAACAAATAATAAATTTGTAGTTTTATATTTAACTCCAACTGTGGAATTCATATTATTATGAATACAGAAGTATTTATAATGCCAGGTAATCAGAACACACGTTTTCACATACACTGTTCCGCGACGAGCGATCGAGTAACCTAAAACAATTATGCGTTGCGACATTTGCGTTCGTCTTTTGTTCCATTGTAAGTGAGACTAATGCCAGAGGTCGTTTTGCGTCCCTGTGGGATGCATAGTACGTAAAAAAATTCACTGATACGTGTTTTTCTTTATCTTTAATTTTCAACTCTTTTCCTCGTAATTCATCGATTAGGACCACTGTGCGGCGTGGCGTTGCACTTCACTTTGTAAAAATGGGTTTTTCCCTTTGTGTCGGGGGCGGGAGAGCCACCGAGCAGCCCTTTTTCGCCGATCGAATCGTACAGGATAGAATTCGGATTGCCGTTACCGATTCGGGCACGATTGGCACGCGTTCCGCCGTACCCGTGGATAAGGCTTGATTGGATTCTAACGGCGGAGCGCGATTGCTGCACAACGAATTTTTGGCATGCGCTCCCTGCAAAAAGGAACACACACGGGCTTCCAGGGCGGTGCCGCTGGACGATACTCTTCTCTTCTCCTTTTACTCGTACAGGCTGTATAAAAAGTAAAACGGGACCGTAGCGTACACCTCTGGATCGGTAGAGATTTGTGAAACACCGAGCAAAAATGTCCTTCACCCTCATTTTGAAGGTCAAAAATTGTTTTTCTTCGCATCGCTATAACACCTGTAACGGGGAGCAAAAGTGTTGGGAGTATACACCGAAATGCACGAAACGTGCGGAGAGGAAAGTCCTTTTTGACCTGCGGTTTATTGCACCTCGAACGCCACCTTTTTTCAGTATAAAGGACCTAAGGAGGAAGAAGGCAACCCTCAGTCCAAGCCAATCTACCGAGCCAATAACAGCTCCCATATTTCCACTTCTATTAACGTTAGTTACACTTTGAGTGTATCAATTAAGTACAAAATTGTGTTATATGCATTAATCAAACTGATCAACGTTTATTCCGTTGCGGAGTTTAAATAAACACTTCAAATATAAAGTTACACTTAATCTCCTAACCTCATCATCCCAACAAAAAGTCTCAAAGGAACCATGGATCTCTTCTCCTTTTACTCGTACGTACAGGCTGTATAAAAATTAAAACGGGACCGTAGCGTACACCTTTGGATCGGTACAGATTTGCGAAACAAATATTTGCGAGCAAAAATGTCCTTGACTCTCATTTTGAAGGTCAAAAATTGTTTTTCTTCGCATCGCTATAGTACCTGTAACGGAGAGAAAAAGTCTCAAAGGAACCATGGATCTTCTCTTCTCCTTTTACTCGTACGTACAGGCTGTATAAAAAGCAAAACGGGTCTGTAGCGTACACCTCTGAATCGGTAGAGATTTCTGAAAGAAACACCGAGCAAAAATGTCCTTGACTCTCATTTTGAAGAACAAAAACGGTTTTTCTTCGCATCGCTATAGTACCTGTAACGGGGAGCAAAAGTCTCAAAGGAACCATGGATCGCAACTCAACCGTTCTCGTGAAAAAAAGGAACGCCATCAAAGTGTCGTAAACTATTTCATTGTCTACAAGGTGTGCGAAAATGGTATAAACCTGGAGGGAGTGATTCTGCACGAGTAAATACGTGTAAATATGGAATAAATTTCTATCATTCTAAGCCTCGAAGTGGGGTAAAGTCGTTCGCGACATCTCGAGTACGAAAATGGCGTCGGTGTTCATCGGAAATCGCTGCGGGCGTGTGTTGTTCATTTACTGTTGTTGTTCATCTTGTTTTATATCGGCCAACGTTTCTAAAATGCGAGTCGAAGACTAAGATACGCACACACGCGCGCCCACGTACACACAGACCATCGGAGTCAGAATTCGACCTCGATGGTTTCCGGGTCATCGGGATGCACGGTGGAAATAATGAACGGGACCCGGGCAATTACGTCGTTACCCGCCGAGACATTGCTGCTGCCCACTGAATCGCCTATTCAATTAGGAAGCCGTCGCGTATCGGTAAACGAATAAATGAATGAATGCTAATCGGTTCCCTTGATCTTGGCGGCGATAACGGTGGGCAATCGTGCCGCGGCGCAAACATGTCCAGCCGCGTTGCCGATGACACGCGATACGCGATAGAATTTATCAGATATCCACGATCGAGTAGATCGCGAGCCGGGGCCGGCGGTGGATTTGATAGAGGATCACTTGAGAACTCGATTGGGAGGTTAAGTTTCGCGGTAGACGACGAATTAATAAGCGTGCACACGTTGCGATTATTACGGAATTTTTATCAACGCGGAAACCTTTCCGAGCAACGATTTTGTGTCATGGAAAATTGTACAGGCGGTATAAAAATTATATGTCACGACCACCATAACGTGATTCTACATCTGTTTTAAAAAATGCACCGCAAAATTCACCTCGACCTTGGAAATCGAGGTCAAAGTGCCGAAAAATTCTCTTTTATTCGTACAGTACTCATCGCTCAAATTTTTCGAAACTTTGACCTGAATTTTCGAGGTCAAAATGAATTTCCGGAGGTGTGGAATAGTGACATATAATTTTTGTACACCCTGCACAGGGAGAACAGAAGATTGTGCGAGAAAATGAAAAACAGTGTCCGTGAAAAGAGTGGGAGAGAGACATGTACATGTACACAGCATGTTTCATTCGTAGCTAAATGAGAATATATTTGTTTCTCTTAATTCATTGCTTTGCAATTTATGTCGCGGTTAGATTGTTCACTGCAACTTCTGCCAGACGCAGGATTTACACCGAACGGGATACAACACGAGCGTAAAAGGACGAGCAGGAAGGGAAGCACGCGTACAAATAAATCGGATTATTATTCTTATCAATTTCTCGATCTGAGCCATTCAACCGACGCAATAGTTTCTCCCCGGGTCCCGTTTCTTCGATACGGTGAACACGATTCTGCGCTAGGATCGAGTTGTTCATGGCGTCAGATACGAACCCGCGATATCGTCGGATCGATGCGGAACGATTATAAAGGAGGGAGGACAAACTCGATTCCGCAGGCCGCGAGGCTTGGATTGTTCCATCCGTGCAGACGGTTCTCCATAGGTATCTGGAGCACGAGGAGTGCACCGACTCGCGAGAGTATTCATCCGTAAAGTGGGCCAGCCCGGTGTTTTTGTAATTTGCTCGCCGGAACAGCCGAACTTTTAGATAAAAAGTTTGTTAGCCTCGCCGACGTTCCCCGCGAATTCAGCGCAGCGCCGCGATGTTTCTGAATTCGCTCCTGAAAACGTTTGCTTCTATTGTCCTGCGACCACATCGAAGAGTATAGTGGAGCGGCGAAGATCGAGGTGAACTTAAATTAAGTAAATGAACATGATTGAATGCGAGTTATCGTAATGTTATCGTAATAAATATTTTTGTTTTTCCACTGATATATGAAACACACTGATTGAAATGAACGTTACTTATAAGAACAGTTAGATACAACGATTTCTCTATACGGAGTGTACATTTGAAAACTTTCCCACTCGAAATCCTTGGACACGTGTTTAAAAAAGTGTAAAACTTTCCAGCCGGATATCTCTTGGAAGACATTAAAAAAAGTGTAAATGTGTTCCAAGAGATATCCGGCTGGAAAGTTTTCGAATGAACATCCTGTATATGTCGCCAAGGCCTGGATGACAAAAGTCGGCGAGGGGTCAAGAGGCTCGAGAGGCCTCTGACGCCGAGCAGTGTAAACATAATTCGGCTTGGTTATGTCTCCTGGACGAGACCCATGTTGTTGACAAATATCGACAATTCACTGTACCTACATAAGAAGTGAATATGGTACCTTAAGGTTCAATTTTGTGCCTAAAGATGGCAAAATAATAGATCTTCAAGCTAATATTACTATATACTATTACTATATATATATTAGCTACTACATTATTATATATTACTATTATATTATATTATTGTTATAAGAAATACTTTTCTTGACCGAAACCTTTCGCAAAATTCGCATTTTAAAACCGGACACAGGCAACAAAATTGAAAATAAAGAAAATGAACGAAGCTCCCATATAAAAATCAAGGTGAACAGCGTGAAATAAGGTAAGTGTAATTAATACCGATCGAATTGTGACTCTTACTTTCAGATCTGAAGTCTAGCGTGCGCGATTTATTTGTTTGAAGTTCTAATAGCGGTCGAACATTTTTTGCACATGTTTCCTGTCTTGTCCGCCCCGGCGTTTTCCCGAAAACGAATCTCGAAGGTCTAATTGTGGTTCTTGTCGAGGGACGGCCGTGTTCCCAATTTTCCCCGGGTCTCGAGTTTAAGCTCTTCTTCCGTAAACTCGAAACTCCGGATTTGTTTTTCTATCGAATAACCTATAAACTCCGAATTCTTCGGGTAAACCGAAGCTTTCCGTTGCGAGGGAAGTTGCCTTCGAACTTCCAATTAAATATCTTCCTATTCAAACTGGAAGCCCTCGATTTATCTTCTTCAGTAATCCTTCAAGAGTCCTATGTATCTTTGCCTCGAACTAAATCACGAAGTTTATCGGAGAACCGTCGGACTTGCGATACGATTTTACAGAAATTTGTTCGTTGCGCTCCGTGTGTTCGGACCTCATTTTTGCGAGCGAAACGATTGCGTTTTCGACATTTTACGGCGTGTTGGTGTGACCGGATGAGTAAAAACGTACGTATGCTGGAAAATGATTCGTGTGTTTAACACCGGCAAAGAGGAACTGTTGAACGGTGTACTTTTTGGTATTAAAAGTCGAGCGAGATGGAATGAAAACATTGAAAGGGATTGAAATAAAAAAAAACACACACGTCCGTTCACAGAGAGAGCTTCAATTTCATTTCAAACATCCTGGTCTCATAAAGATTCGCCCTGTCGAAAACGTTGCGGGAATATAATATTTTTCTAAAAATTCGTACCTCGTGTATTTTTATAAAATACGTAATTCACGAAAATTCTATGCAAATTTTCGATTCACGATCGATGTAGACATCGAACTCATTAATTTTTCCAAAGCAACACGTCTCAGCTGACGTCAGAACCATTGAAACTTCAACAAAACCAGGTTATTGGAAATACCGGGACTGTAAGACTGCAAAAGCGGAGGACCCATTAAAATTTCAATATGGAAACATTAAAATTCCAACAAAACAGCGTTAATGAGAAACATCGCGCAACCGCGTCGCGACAAACGGCGGGACGATTAAAATTTCAGCAAAGTTTCGAGCCGTTTCGAGTTTTTGAACTGGAAATTGCAGAAATTCTACGGCGACGGAGTAACGGGGCTGCTAAAGGTTTCGAGTAAAACTGCCGATTAAGTTTAGCTGAAGAAGGTTCGAAGATTGCTCCGACAACCGTACGCCGAACGCTTCAAAGTTTGAACGCGTTCACATTGCGGCGAACGAGGCTGTGCCGCGAAAATTCCGTCGAAACCGCATTAATGGAAACACGCCGGAGCCGCGGAACGTTTGGAGAGGTTGCATCGTGCAAACACCGGGCCCATTAAATGTTCAAGGAAATCGCATGGTTGCCGTCGGATTGCGCGCGAACCCAATCCGAACTGCTGCGAAAAGAGGCGGCCAATGATCAATCACTGGCAGAGTCGCCGGATTAAGTTTTGTCTCCCCACTCCGCTCTTCCCCTCCTGCGACGCTATTCCCCGACGGCCCGATCACGTGACGCGTTCCCTCTCTGTGGCGCATACGTCACAACGTCGCACGACCAATCGCGGCACCGGCGGAGAGAGGGTAACACGTTCCCCTCGATTCCCTCCCCTCATCCGGCGTTCGTACGAGGTTAGCCTCGTGTTTTCGGGTTCTCGTACACGTCTATCAATCGCTCGCCCGTGATTCAGCAAATCGATCGAATCCGTGACGCCGCGGTGTCTGCCGTTCGTTCGCCGAGACGTCTTCGTCGACTTCGCTCGTGTACACGCGCAAAAACGGGTCGCTCGAAAAACGCGGCACGGATGCGTAGCGAAGGCTCGTTAATCCCGGTTGGGTCCCGCGCGGCTCGCTCTAACAGTCCCACGACGTGTGCGCAGGGGGTGACACAGAGAACCCGACGAAAGCAGACGAAAGAAGAAGCAAAAAGAGAGAACGGAGGAAAACGGAGGACAGAACGAAAGAGACCGAAAGAAACTGCTGGCCGGGGAGAGGCGAGCAAACGGAAGCTCGATGTCTCTCGTCCGACGATGGACACAGTAGTTTAATTAGTTCGTTAGCCTTTCCGGTTAACTTGCCCTTCTCCCCTCCCCGGTCCCGCTCTTCGTTCCCTTTCACCTGAGACACGGGGATCGACCCGCGCGATCCACGGATTCGCGAAACCGTTCACGTATCTGGGAGCCTTGCCAAAAGTCGCGCCAGCGGGGGCGGACGCACCGCGTACACACCCCGGTATGTTGATAAATATTGCGGACGTTTTATGGCGGATCGATCGCAGACCGTGGTACGTGCGGTATTTTTGTGTACCGTGTGGCCGGTAAATTACACCGGAATGACGGGGGGATCGTGGAGGAAGCGGGAGAGACCAGTTCTCGCGTCTTTTATCGCGGAAAAATTGCTAAGACTGGAGATGTTACCATGCGCCACGGCCAGAGGTAGTTCCGAAAATAATCGTTCGATCAATTGCCCCGTGTCGCTTTTGAAGTCGCAGTCGTAGCGATTTTTGCCAAAGAATTTCGTGGAAAACTGTTCATGTGATAAGAGGTTTTTTATATATTTAAGGAAAGTACATAAGTGCATTTCCTTAATTCAAATCTGCCACGCACTTACGAACGCGGCAGATGGCAAGGAGACAACGACATCTGCAACACACGACAAAACGTGGGAGCCAGATATTCAGTCGGAGTTATTTGATTAACAAATTGGTTATTATTTAGATAAAATTAGAGAAGGGAATTGACATCAAGGGTAGAGAATAAACTTTAATGTCGTTTCTCTTTGTTACAGGTAGGATTAGTATCGTGAATAAGCATTGTAAATACGTTACGAATAAACTAACCTCTTTGTTACAGAAACTCAATACTGTTTCTTTGACCCTGTCAGTCCCGACGACTGAACGATTGACATTATATATATAAATATATATATATATATATATATATATATATATATCGAAACACCTGTACGTACTTCTATAGGCATTTTAACCCTTTTAGTACCGGGCGACAAAAGAGGTGTCTATGATAACAGGCCGAATTTCACGATTCTACTAGGGTTTGGAAAAAGGCTGATAAAAACCAAACGAAAAGCAATATTTACACAATTCAAAAAGCTATCTCTCTCTCTCTCTCTCTCTCTCTCTCTCTCTCTCTCTCTTGCGAGGCGAGTTGTTGCAGTTCTTTTGTGTTTTTGTGCGTTTAGGATAAGGTAGAATAAGAGTGGAGCGAGGATAGAAGCAGGAGGCGAATTATTGAAAAAAATTGTAACCCTGAGTGGATCAATAATAAACTACTACTACTACTACTACATAATTCAAAAAGCAGTGTATTAAGGACGAAATAGAGAATAAAATAGTGACGCTAATTTTTCTATATTCATTGAAAATTACATAAATAACAAAGTATAAGTGATTATAAAGAAACGAAAAATTGAGTTCTCTCTTTCAAAACGTAAATGTACATACGAAAAGTCATCTTTTCATCGTAACTTTATATAGACCGTTTATTACAAAGTATATACTTTGTATTGCAAATATATTTTGTAACAAAATAAATAATATTGCACAACAAACATAAAGAGTAACTCCAAGGTACATGGTAGGCGCCGGACGGATTACCTCATCCGAAACAAGTAATTGTTATAGGTAGTAGAACATATAGAATATAAGGAAAAGTTAAACCGAAATTAGACCATTTACAACGTATTATAAATTTATTTTGCGATAGAGTTCTCTCGCGATGCGAATAGCAAAGCGCTACAAGATGCAAAGGGTTAATGCAGATTCGAGAGAAATACTTTTTTCGTTCTAGAAATTCTAGATCAAAAAGATGTGGACGCTAAAGATGTCAGGCTCGAAGCGCCGCCATTCGGACGAAGAAAATACAGTGCTTCGATTAGATTTTATATTAAATTGTATTTTACACCGAGACAAGTTGTTTAATTTATTGCTGTTTTCAGGGCCGTTAATGCGGCCCTTGATTTTTCCGGAATTCGCGCGACTACTAAAACAGTCGATCGATGCGGCGAGATAATAAATTTTGCTGGTCGTGGAAAATATCGATGTAGACACAATAAATATTGTTGTATAAAATCTGATGATATACGACGTTCTCGGGGCACACACGAGCACCGCCGTAATTACGGATAAGAGTCGCAATAAATAAGGAACGGTAGCAGCGTGTATAAAGTCACCGAGACGAGAATAATTCCTGCATAATTCACTCGTTCGTGATACGGGGCGGAATAGCGTTCTCGCGGTTCCCAAATCGACGCGGCACTTTGGAAGGAAATCGCGGATACCGTCGAGCTCCGGGGTATCTCTTTACATATTACACCCCGTAGAATCGGAATAACCATTCGGAGAAGGGATGTTTGCCCCCGAAAATACTCCGCCGCTGCTTGAGTTACGAGCCATTTTATCGCTGCCTTCGGCGTGCGCGCGCGCGCGCGCGACCGCACCGTGCGACTTTTTTATCTGGGGAATTTCTCTACTTTCCCACCGCGCGAAAAATCCGAGCTTCTTGCTGAAATTTAACACACTCGTCAAGCTCATATTGCACGCATACGTTCCATTTTTATCGGTTTTTTATTTGCCCCTTTACAACGGCGTTACATTTCCGTTTCGTTTCGAATTAACTCTGACTAACACGACACCTACTGGTCAAATGATCGCCATCAATTTTCATTGTACGCTTATTGAAATTGTAAAGAAATTTTATTATAGGAGCTAATATTATAATCAAAATGGCCTGTCAACGGGGCATGAATAAATTTAATTTTTAAATGTGTATTAATGCAATTGTTCGAATAGTTAGGTGATTCTCTGTTCTCCTGATATCTTTCTACGAAGTAAAATTAATTTCCATCCACCGATCCAATGAAAAGCGACGTTAAACAAATCAGTGAAATAAAATGAAGGAAGTGTAACAGATTTTATCAAAAATGGTTTTCTTTACTATTTTGTCAATATTTTAGAGTAGATACGCCGTTGTACAAATTGCAAGAGTTAGATTAACACGTTAACTACCAAACCAGTACAAAGTCAACATGATTTATTCAGGGAAAGCGGGGCGAACGTAAAATCGAAGTGGTTTACTCGGTGAAACAGAAATTAGGTAAAGATTTATTACTGTTGTTACTCTCTCGGCTCGATATATAAACTAGACAAGTAACTACGTCATTCCCACACGAATAATACCATACTCGACATCTTCAAAAGAAATTAGTTCACTCTGTTGTTCTATCGAGACAAAAATGTAAGTCGCGCGAGCTTCTATCGGATACTATACACTATGATGAAGTTTACTCTTGAGGATGTTATAAAACGGACAAAAATTCGGCTCTTAGTAGATTGGTCAATATTGTACCAGTATCGGTACACCGTTGGCCGTAGAGACAATCAAACAAGGAAATGGAACGACCTGCGTCGAATAAAAATATTCCCGTTCGAGGCATAACTGGTGTTCAATCTAGCCAACATTTACGACGTCGTAACACTAAAACCTTCCGAATAAAATTGTTCGCGACGTCGACATTCGACCGAATAAAGTATTCACTGGCTCGGGGGGGCCACGAGTACGTTAAAAGCCGCGCGGTGGCCATTTCGCAAAAAAAAAGAAAAACATCTTCGATCTAAATACTTCTCAAGGGGGACTTCCGTTCGGACGTTCATGGTCAGCGGAGACGTCCGTCTCGTAGCAGGATCGTTACGTGTTCTGAGCGATGCTTGTACAGGCCGGTGGCCTCAAAAATAAAAAAATAAAAGCAACATCCGTTACAAAATGAAATATTAAAAGGCAACTGTCCGATCCGGCCAGACTAATAATTCCGTGAGTGGCACTTTCCAACCCGCAGCCCGGCATTAGCACATTTACTAGTCATTCGGTTGCGAAATACGTTTGTCGTGAACCGAGAGACAAATCGTGAGACTGCCTGTACAAGCATTCGCATCGACGGCAACACCGATGCTCGAGAATTCGAACTACTGTAGGCTCAAAAATGTGCACTACACGGTAGGTTCAAACATGTGTAAAGGAAGTTGATTCTCCAATTCAAGTTCACTCCAATAATTTTCTAATACTGTCAGCAATCGCAATTGTGAAAGCTCGTGCAAAACCAAACGTTTGATTCCGAGATCAGAAAGTTGGGGATCTCTGATTTCACTTTATTCTACAGTAATAGGAATAATAAAAATTGCTGATATCGTACAACTGATTACGAATGTCTCCACGGGCGGCACTGAAAGAGTTAAACAAAGAGTTGAATTGTCAAAACTGCGTTGCAACAATCGGAGAGACCTCTGAACCACACGTTGGCCGTTTCGGTGTAACATATACAGTGACTCCCACTAATATTCGTACGCTCTTAAAAATCGCATAACTTTGTCAATATTGGACTACACTACTTTTTCGAGAAGTTAGAACAATTGTATCACTACATAACGTGAGAAAAATGTTTGATTAAATTTGCAAATGGGCGAAATTGCAGGGAAAGTATTAAAACTTGTATTTTACAACTTTTTTGTGCGGACTTATATTAGAAATTGAAAAAGTACGTTTTGTAGATCTGTATCAATTATACATATTCTGAATATTTCATCTAAATCGGTCAACATTGCACTGAGCTAAAAACGTTTAACGATGAAAACGTAAGGGCGAAAGTCGCAGAATTTTAACTGTCTCAGGGAATTTCGCCCTTATGTGATCATTTTGGAACATCTGCAGCTCATTGCAACGTTCACCGATTTTGATGAAATTCTCAGAATATACATATAATTCATACAGGTCTACAAATCGAACTTTCTAAATATTCAATGTAAGTCCGCATAAAAAAGTTGCAAAACACAACTTTTAGTATTTTCTCTGCAATTTCGCCCAATTGCAAATTTAATCAAACATTTTTCTCACGTTATGTAGTGATCCAATTGTTCTAACTTCTCAAAAAAAAATTCAAGTAGTGTAGTCCAATATTGACAAAGTTATGCGATTTTTAAGCGCGTACGAACATTAGTGGGAGTCACTGTATACAAAATTGCGGACTAATCAATTCTCCGTATATTCAACAGAGCCTCTGTCCCCGCGAACGTTTCATTAAAATGACTAATATTAATTAATCGATGACCCGGTTCGGGCGATTAGGATAGAAATCCGCAGGCTGGTAATTAGTTCGGTGGATAAATAATAACAAGATAGGGTATCGGGCGGTCCCCGGTAATTAGTTTGGTAGATAAATAACAAGATAGGATTCCGCGGTCTGGTAATTAGTTCGACGGTGGATCGGGGGCGAAAATGAACGGTCGGCGGACCGGCGATCGGCAAAGGGAACGACGACGTGCAGGGGGCACGCGTGAAATATCGTCGGACGCGACGTCGGACGTGCACGTTGCACCCGGATAATACGCGCCTGCAGCGTGCCTCTTAAGTACTTTGCACTAGATACCGGTGAAAGCATTGCAAACCAGTTGCCGCCGGTCATAATATCGTTTTATTTATTGGCACTGGCCGCGGCGAAGCGGAGGCGTGCAATTGTATATAGGAACCGCACCGACGCGCGACGCGACGCGACAAGACGGCCCGCACACTGTGCGCGCCTTAAGCCGCGTTCACGCTAATTGCGGGGGAAACACGTGACGCGCGAACACGTCCGCCATACCTGTCGCCACGCTTGTCCATCATTTTCCTTTAATTTGACGGCCGAGCCGGAGGCTGCGTTTCGTATTATTGGCTCGTCGACTGTGAACCATTTTAAACTATCGCCATTGAAGATTTGGAGACAACCGATTAATGTATACCGGAAATACAAGAAGGTTATAACTCGAAGAAAGTTATAACTTACAAGATAGTTATAAAGTTTGGCGGTTGAAACCGGCAAGTCTGTTACTTTCTGCTGGATTCCATCGCATATGGTTATACAAGGTAATGAAAACGCTGATAGAACAACGCTGATAGCCAAATTAGCTGCCTGCAACACAAAAATGAAACAATCGACCATTGTACCAGACTAAAAGATCTCAAGAACCACCTAAATGAAATTTTTAGGAAACAGGCATTTGACAAAATTGAATTATATACGAAAATATCATAATGGAGGAGTGGATTTCGAATGGCGTACATTTCCAAGTCCAGTAGATCGTCCAGCTCAAACTTCAATTTCTAGAATCAGAATTGGGCACTCGGAAATAACACATTCATTTCTGTTAAATGAGAAAGAAAACACGATCTGCGATATATGTGTAAAAGAAATACGATAAAGGTTATGTAAATTTATCGTACTCCTTTTAAAACTCATTTTGAATTAGATACGGATTGCGCATGTCTGTAGAACAAGATGGTGGACTGACAGTTGATAAGAGTAAAGACAAAAGAGAGGAAAGGGACGCACAGTACAAAATCTAATTGATTAGGATTGTCTGAATAAAGTGTCGCACTCTTACATAAATCTTTGTGGAATAATAGCTTTTAATGTAGTTCCTCGTGTTTACAGGTAAGAGTGTAACCAATGTAAATAATGTAAATAATTATTGTAAACAGCGAATAAAACTTTAATCTTGTGTTTACAATGAAACTCAGTTTGGTTATTATTTCCTCAAGATAAATTAAAGAACGAAAGGATAAACTTATTATATATGTAAAGTACCAGTTAACATAAATCGTCTAATAATAGAATGCGAAAAATATGAGAATGAAAGGAACAATGCTAAGTTGCCTAGATCCTTGCCCATTCTATTAAGTTCTAAAGAGTATATCTCCGGTATGGCCAAGTATATCAAGGATGCAAATATGTATAATAATAAAATATGTATTGTAAGAAAATGTACCGTGTTGCTAATGACCATTGATGTTGAAGCCACATGAAACAAATAAATAAAAAGTACCATTTAAGAATGCAAACCTTACGAAGCGTATCAAGTATCATGACTGCTACGGTGTAGCAGGAAGTATGAACATGGACCTGATTAGGACTGATGTGGAAGCTGATGTCGAAGTTGCAAGGAGTACCATGGTTAAACAGTTAGACCAACATTTTCGGACATTGTCAACCGCTCACGAGATTTGATGTTCGGGAAGCTGCGTATCGTTTTCTAATTAATGCATGCAGCGATCTGTCAGAGACGGTTAGGTCACTTATCGAGGCTTGACGATGCATTGTCCGCAAATAATTTGCATAAAGATTGGATACTTTCCGGACGGACTTAGTGCGTCGGAGCAAAATGGAACAAGGCTAAGAAGATGGTCGACTCGAGGCGGCCGGAAGTCGATGTTTTCCGGGATGTTCCGTTTATTAAGCACGGAAGGATTACACGGTTGTTTCGCCGTCTTTGCTGGTTTTTATCGAGGTCGAAGGAGTCCGCGATACTAAAGGTTGATTTACGGTAGCAGCCCGATAACGGTACGCTGCCCACGGTCATGGTTCTGTCGCGGCCGGCCAGGATCCACGATATACTGCCAGTCACAGGTCCCGGCCATTTCTCTCGCCACTCGCGAGCCTAATTTCCCTAAGCGTATTCAGGCTTCAGATCCGGTGTACGGTGGCCACCGGTCCTCATTAAATATTATTCATCGCCGGTCCGCGCGCGACGGCTGTTCTACAGCATTCAATGTCACTTTGAAGTACCATCATTGTACCATGATTGGACTCCGCTGGCGATGATTAAGCACGCCGGGGCTCCCTTTAATCTTCCGATGGATATAAGAGGGTGTAATGTGGTATATCATTTCAGCGAAATACGCGCACGCGGATTCGTTTTCTATACTCCCTGTGTAATCTTCGAACCCTTAGCTCCTTTGCAATTATGCTGATTTTGCAGTAAAATAAAAGAAAAAAGAAATACTGCTTGGTAATATCGCGTTAGTATCCGCCATTTGCAAACGTCGAGAATTTGACGACTTGCGCCGGAAGTTATTTTCACTTTAAACGCCGAGAAACTTCGTTGAATTCCGAAATTTCGAACCTGCAGCATTTAATGAACTAGAAAAGATAAAATTGTGTGCATTTGCTTGCAACGCTTGCGGGGTTTGTTCGCATACACGGATTCAAACAATGCACAAGAATGAGGCATTGAATAGGAGGATTGATCAATCTTTTTTATCATGTTTCCAGGATAACAAATTTTTTCGAAAAATTTCATCTCGCGAGGTGCAACGTCGCGGTCGCGTGTGCACCTGCTGTCTCGAACGTAAACTTTCATTGCAATCTCTCATTTCCTTTTAGCGAGGAGGGACGGCGTGCCGAGAAGCGACGATAGAAGACAAGAGAGACGAACGGCCTCGGAGAGGTGTCACAGCCGGATGTTAACGATAATATTTATGAATTTTTCAAGTCCGCCCTGCCCGGATGATTGTACATACAGGAGACAACGTCTCGCCGAGAGCGTACGCTTTGCTCGCCGAATTCAGGAACAGTTCCACACACCGCGAACTTTCCACGGGAACTTGTTAGATGAATCTTTTACCCTCGCAGAAATTATTCTTCCGTCTACTGTTCCTACTCACGATTTTCTCGGGAGGAACTGAACTTCTTGGTTTCTCACCGCGCGGGAAAATTGTGTGATTCGCTCGAGCGAATTTGTCGAGTCTCGTGAAATCTGCGAAAACAAATTTCGGTGCTCTCCGTTAAAAATGAACGTTGCAGCTCATCTGGTTAAAAACCTATCGCATTGTAAAACTATACAATACGCCCCGGTTGACAAAACGCCTCACCAATGTATCACGCAAAGCTAGAGGCAAATACAGGATGTCAGAAAAATGTTATGCTTCCTTGAAAGAGGTGATTCCTGAGATCATTCAAAGTAACTTTTTCCTGTAGCATAGAGTATCGATATTGTACGACAAACGAGGATCGATACGGTATTAAAGAGTACAAGTTTTACGAGAGCTCGTTTTGTGAAGAAACAAATTTGGTAATTTCTCGAGTGCGACAGTTAACAGGATCCGTTACAAGTCGAATCGAGATTTCCGGTTAATCAAATCCACGAGCACAGGGAAACGTAATTATCCTGACTACTCATCTCTTCGAGGTAACTCGCCGGCGAGCCAACAAAAACTATTCCACGTAACTAAGTTCGCCGGGAACCATGTATCTTCTCAGCGAGCACAAAGGCTTCAACTTCACCACAATTATTCTCCTTCAACGTTGAAAAGAAACCACGGGGGCGATTCCGCGGGAGGAACGAGCAATCTTCATCGAGGGTAGTTTCACGAAGTCCCACAAATCAGCTGGACGCCTGTAGCTCAACGTAGCGCTGTGTACTTTACCGAAATAAACGGAATTTACAACCGGGCGCGGCGTATCGTGGTTTATAATGTGCCGGCCAACGGAAAAACTTTCCGACGGGGTTAGGTCTAGGTTAGGCGAAGTGCTAAAACAGTACAAAACCTGTCGACAGAAATAGAGAAGCGAACAGTGTAAGCCAACAAATATTACGTTGGTGTGATAATAATTTTTTCATCAATTTCTCAACGCAGGTTCACCAATGTTGTATATAAAAATGAACAGTTTACGAGACCCCGTTTTGTAAAGAAACGAGGGCCTGGAAGGTTAAGGTGGTCGTAAATGCCCTTTCTGCCAAGTTTCAGCCCTATATCTCATCTATAAGGGCAGTTACGGGGAGCAAAGGAAAAAGCAGTTTTAGTCACACCTAAAAATTCTAAAAAAAGATCTCACAAATTTAAGATTTCGAAACACACATTCGATCATTTTTTCCGATTTTTCAGTTGAAACTCTATTTGTATAAAATAAAAAATGCGAGAAAAAAACACGAATTTCAAATTGAAAGTTAAGAGCGACCACTTTGGAAATTAATTAAATAGTAAGATATTGTCGTCAACAATATCTCCAATTTTTTCGTATTTTTAACTCGTGTGCGTCAAAGTTAAATGAAATCGAAAAGCAATTTTTTGACACGTTTTTATAGTTATTTTTACTATTTTCCACATTCGGAAAAAGATTTTGCATCTTGTCGATTATGTTGTTTTCTCAGACAACTTCTAGTATTTTTTGCTGTTTATCGTGTTGCACTTGCCTTGTTCAGTGGAAGGATTCACTTCAGAAGAATTTAACTTTTTGCGGTGTATTCCAAATGATATCCTTCATCGATTATTGGCTCCCTGCAAAAAGAAAATAGAATTAGGTTTGTAAAAGCTGAAAATACTTAGCGTGTGAAGCTCAATCGCAAAATAAAACACGTCTCATAACATTCATTATATTCGTAAGCACAGAATAGAGTTTATTTTGTAAGTCGTGGAATAAACTTCATTCTATAAATCGTAGAATAATATTCATTTCATAAATCGGGGAACATTAGAATTTAGATGAAACGTTTTCAACTTTCGGCGAAAATGGCCCCAATTCCCATCTGAGGGTCAAATCGGAAAGAATTAAAATAACTCATTAACGAAAAATAAAATCGGAATATAGTTTTAAAAAATATAAAAAAGAGTTGAAGGATAAAATAAAGGAAAAAGGACAGTCAAATAAGTGTTAACCGCTTTACTGCCAAGCACCGCCATCACGCCGTTCAGATTTTATGTCGAATAACGCCGCTGCGCGCGACGTTAGGTCGCGATAAACAAATTGGTGACACGAAAACTGTTCAGAAAACAAAAGCGTTCGCGCTACTTGGCATTTCTCTACATTGAAACAAAACAGTATCGTGCTGCTTGGCACAGTTCGGGGTTTTCGAAATGACGTCTGTCCCAAAGGGGGTGAAATCTTCCATTTTTATGCACTTCTGCACGGTGGTAGCATACATACTGCGTATCGAAGGTACGTAACTTTTAATTATTTACATCATTATCCCTTCCAAGTACCTACACCTAATATTTTACATATATCATTAGAAACACGTGTACCGCCATCGTGCAAAAGCAGATTAAAATCGAAGACGACCACCGCGGATCGTTCCCTCGTAAAACGGTAAATTGCCAGAAATTTGTGCATGGTACAAACGAATGCTCGCTCGATTTCAATTTTCCTCGCTTACCAAACATTGCCGGAAATGCAATTGTTAGGCACGACAAACTTTCTGAATTTCGCAGTTACAACAGCTTCGAGTGCAGACCGAACAACACCGCAGCGCGCAGAGAAGGGTTTGTTTGCCTCTCGAACCGCCAGACGAAAGGAGAAAAACTGAAGTGCGAAGTTGCGCCGGGGTTCTCGCGTCATTCAATTAACGTGTGACCCCCGGAACATCAATTAGCGAATTATTTTCACGGTTTATTTCGCGGCGTTGACGAGCCGTGAAACGTGGTTGCGCCGGGGTGCCACGGTTCGAAAGGAATACGGTTCGGCGGCCACGTTTCAACAAGGACGTACAAATTACTGCGGCAGGCATTGAATAAATTGGTGGGTTTATTGGTCGCGGTGCGCGGCTCAATTATATCACGTGCGGCCATTCTAGCCGCGATAATTCATAAGTCGTCGCGTCGGCCTCGCGAACGTGCCCGTGTTCAAGTATTTTAATGGCTTCATCGAACGTCCTTTCGGAATCCGATATCGCGGCGATTAACCCATTAACGCCCAAGAACTTTTTTTTTTAAATAAAATTAATAGGACACACATGACTGTACTCAGATATTTATTAGAAGTAAATCCATATATGACAGTAATAGAACAAAAATAACAGGAACCGATATATATTTGTGCTCAATCGAGTAGAATGGGCTTGTGAATGGTATTGGATGAAACAGTCTCTTTCAGTACACAATGTAACCTTACACTTAATGCGTGCCCATTTCACCCTCATATGACTATCGTTTCTACACTGTACCAGATTATAACATATCACATAACATTATTATAATTATTACATTATTATATTATAACATATTACATTATATTGTGTTACATTCTAGTATATATTGTAGTATATTATGGTGTATAATAGTATATTTTGGTATATTATAGTATATACTGGTATATTCTGGTATATTCTCGTATATTCTGGTATATTATAGTATATTCTGGTATATTATAGTATATTCTGGTATATTATAGTATATTCTGGTATACTATGGTATATTCTGGAATATTATAGAATGTTATGGTATATTCTGGTATATTAGGGTATATTCTGATTTATTATGGTATATTCTGGCTTATTATGGTATATTCTAGTACATTCTGGTATATTATGACATATCCTGGTATATTATGGTATAGTACGGTATATTCTGGTATATTACGGTATATTGTGTTACATTCTAGTATATTCTAGTATATTATGGTATCTTCTAATATATTTTGGTATATTAAGGTATATTCTGGTATACTATAGTATATTATGGTATATTCTGATTTATTATGGCATATTCTGGTTTATTAGAAAAGAATAGAATATAAGGTTTAAGTAATAGAAAAAGTGTCTTTGAATCTTTCAGAACGAGCCTCTCTTAATGATACTCTTTCAACTGAAGGCGAATAGCAACTGCCTGCCTCCTACGAGATATAAACTTTTTCTGAATGTCGTGGCAAACAATGTTATACAATGTATACTTTATAATCTAAACAGTTCGTTAGGAGTGTTTAGAATCAGTTTCACGTTTCACAAGCTTTCAACGATAGATATGTATAAATGTAGCAATGGCATTAAAACTGTTATTGTTCATTATCTTTCTTAAGGTAATAAAAACAATGATTTCAGGTAGAAACGTAAAATTATTGTAAACATGTACATATTTAAAGAACATTTAATCAAATATACGAATGTACATATACAGTCGGTGACGATATTAAGTGGACGCTCTTAAAAATCGCATAACTTTTTAAAAATTGGTCCAAATGAAACGAACTTTTTTAGATATTAGACCGATTAGTTTTCTAGACAATGGGTAAACAAAAATTTCTTTAGATTAGAATTGGTTGGAATGATAAAAAAATTAAAAAATAATAATTTTTCAACTTTTTTATCTGAGCCTACAATAATAATTTAGGAAATGTGTTTTGTATGATAGATTCCGGTAACTTAGATGCATACCGAAAATTTGAAATTGATCAACGTTGCTATCAGCCAGAACATTTGGAAAAAATTCTTTCAACTCGAATATTTGATAGAAAATTGAATTATAGAAATTTTCAAAAATATCTAGATTGTGTTAACGAGTACCTCTACCACAGCGGGACTGGCTTGACAGACATTCTTATCAGTACCTTATCATTATCGGAAGTATATCATCTTATAAAACTCTTAACGCATCTCAGTGTACGCAGGCAAACAAGATGCACCACTACTGGCGTTAGAAAGTTTAAAACCGTCTCCTATTCTCGGTTTCTATAGTCACGACTTCGTCAAATCTCTTTTTCACATTTCTCATTGCATTTGGTGAAATATTTTAACCCTTCAGATTTGAAAAGTGTTCGTTTTGAAAAACGCATTACGGTAGACTTTAAATAAAAATCATTACTGCGGATTCTTATGAAAAATAAAAATCTGTATTAATTGCAAAATGTAGGGAGTACATTTGTTTCTTTTTTCAATAATATTAATGGGCCGGAAATAATACAACGGTATTTTTTAATTTCTCAAATATTTCCACTATTTCAAATTTAATCTATTCATTTTTTCTAATAAATGCACAAAATCCGTACTTTACTTATTATGTATTACGTCGATTGATTTTACTACATATATATACTTTATTTTTGACTTCCCTAAGGGTTACAATTTCTTACAACGCCTCCTCCTTCCATCGTCGCTTTTCCATTTTCACTTAGCCTAACTTAATACTAACTTAAGCGTAACTTAACCTAGACCTATAATCTATACAGAGAGAAAGAGAGAGTATATCTACAAAAGACATTATACTATTAAATATCCTCCCCTCATCCCTCTTCCCCACTGATTGATTTTACTAATAATTGCATAATAAAGCGAAAACAAAAGTAAAATATTTTCTTATCGAAACAGAAAGTCTAAATATTTTGACGAAAGGAGACACGACGACTTAAATTGTTAATTGACTTTCCTAATCGCTGGCACAAACAGCAACAGAGGCAAATATAGAGACGAACACGTATGTATGTGACTCAGCTATTGTGCTTTTTCTATCATATATATACGGGTTTGTATAATCGAAAGCCAGGTGCGCCAATACTGTTCTTCGCAACTGCGAGCGGCATAATTCGCGAAGAGTTTAACGAATTCCGCGAAAATCAAACAGTGCGGAATGGAATCGCGCGGTTTGGCCGATAATCGGCGGTTTCTTGCCGCGGCTCTCGCTCACCGCGGCGAATCGATAATAATATCGCGAGGCCGCGACAAAACAGCAACAAGGAAACACGGATTTCTTTCTTTCCGCGGCGGGCAACGCGTCGGCGGTCCGTTCGTGAGCCCCGCGAGAGGTGTTAATTAGTGCTAATTAATTCGAGCGTATGCTAATCGCTACTAATTGATTCTATGCTAATTAAGCCTTTTCGAGGTGATTGGTCTCTCTTTCTCGCTCCCCCCTCCATCCCCCTCGACAGCAGCAGCCGCCACCGCGCATCGAATGCCGGGACACATCGGCCCGTGATCGATAAATGATTAAGTATTCAACACGCGATAGGGAAGGGAAAAAATAGCGGACGTCAGCGGAAAATAGAGCCGACCTGTAGATCCTGTCGGCGCGGAGCGTTGTTGAACTCTAATCGGAACGAGCGGTCGACCAGGGTGGATCTTTTGGATGTTTAATGCGCCAGCCGGAACGAAACGTGATCCGAAATCGCTTTGAAATGCATATTGTGCACGACACGCGGAGACCAGGGATGAAAATACGCGGATAATACGGTTTCCCGTGTGATTCAATGAAATCAGTTCCTTTTTTCATTATTCCAATTTTATCGCCTCCCTTTGTCCCGTATAATGCAATCTCTCTTCGAATTTGTTCGCGTAACACCTACAGAAGAGTCTCAAAAAGTGTTGCATTGTATTAGATCGTTGCATGTGGAATGCACGACCTGAATGTCGGCATTCTGTGTATGTCGGCAAGGCCTGGATGATAAACGCCGCGGAATTATCCCCACTACCGGGAGGCTCGAGGGGCTTCGGACGCCGAGTAAACATAACACGGCTCGAGTATGTCTCCTGGACGATACACGACGCCTGGCAAGACCTCTGTTGTTGACTTACATCGAGAATTCACCGTATACAGTTTTCTTTGCATTTTAAAAGTACATTTTCAAGGTCCATTGGAAAGTTAATGTTTGCAGCGATAGTTACAATTGAATCTTCGTGAAGGATGTAAATAAGAATATACAAAAATGGAAGGTTTTTAAAACTAAAACGTATGGTTCTTGTTAAATATTTTTTATTAAAAAGAATGCACGTCCTATTTTCTACTTCATTAAACGTAGAATATACCGAGCCGATGTACACACGCGAAAAGGGCTCGAGATATGCCCTCGTTGCGCGCACGCCCTTAATTAGAAAAAGTACTTGATCCAAAAAGTTAACAAATTCTCTGCGCCACAAGTTGCGCTCGCGTGTACGAAGATTATTTTTTTTTATCTCGGTCCGGAAGGTTCTTGAGCTAGCAACGGGAGAGGTAACGGCCCTATTTTCGGGGTCACCGTTATTACACCGCGTAAAATTCAAGCAAATTAAGAGCGAAGGGCCTGGGAGCAAGAAGCCGCGTCGCGGAACTGGGGTAACGTTAATCATCCCGATCTGTCGCAAAAATTAATACGCGCTCCGGGAGACCCCTTATCAGCCCGGAAGCTATTAACCCGGTAAAACTTACTTCTCCTAGAACTGGGTTAATCATCTGGTTCCGCGATGCCGGCCGAATCGCACGATTCTCGCGTCCTAAATCCGCGAATCCTCGGGACACGAGTGCTGCAGAGGGTCGCACGAGCCTGTAATTAGACGTTAATTGGCCCGCTGAACGGATTTTCCAATCCCAATCGATCGTCCACGCTATTCTGGCCCACGGTGTTCCCACTGAACCGTAAAACCGAACGAACTTCATCGCCGGCGAACGTTTTATTTCCCACGCGCACGTTTCGCGATTAATTTTCGTTCCCACTCGTTTCGGACAGGTGTCGCAATATTTTCTCTCCCGATTTTGCATATTGCGAACATGCAGCGAGATCTTCCACATAAATATTGCCAAGCGAATCTACGATTAACTCTGTAATTGAATTATTTAATGTGTACCGCTAAAACAAATTCATTCTTTCGAGATATATCGGCGCGGATTGAAATGCTTGAAAGTCTATAACAAAAAAATATTTTTTAAAATTGAGCTCGAATTGTATATATTCGAATTTGTAAAATAATTAAAAAATAAATTATAAATAAATAATTAATTAGAAAGAAATAAATCGTTTTAAAAATTATTGAAAAATAAATTGTAAATAAATGATTACTTATAAAGTTAATTAGTTTTTGTATTTTTATATTCTCGATCGAATTTTATATATTTTAAACAACCTTATGTGCTCAGTAATTACAGAACGTCAACTACAAACATTATTTTTCCTATGATTCAATAATTGTACCGATCATTTGACAAATCGATTAACTGCACAAGATAAAAAGTTGTGTAGTGATTTCTCTATATGTCGCCAAGACCTGGATGATAAACATAACACGTCTCGGGTATGTGTCCTGGACGATGTATGTCGCTGGCAAGATCCGTGTTGTTGACGTATATCGAGAATTCACTGTAGTAATATAGACAGTTTTCGCGAATATCTCAGAAATTAAACGAGACTCCTTCAAAATGTTGAGATTTATAACGCGTTCAAAAATCGTCAAAATCAAAGGTTAGGCGACTGTCCTGCAATTTTACCAATTAATCTAACCGGGGTAGCCATTTTTCTCGAGATGAGAGCGCTCTAGGGGGTGATTATTTTCGACAGTCCCTTCAATTCGAAGACGAGACTCCTGCTATCATGCAAAGAAGAAGGTTGTTCAAAATGTTGAGATTTACAACGCGTTCAAAAATTGTCAAAATCAAAGGGTAGGTCCTGCAATTTTACCAATTAATCTAACCGGGGTAGCCATTTTTCTCGAGATGAGAGCGCTCTAGGGGGTGATTATATTCGACAGCCCCTTCAATTCGAAGACGAGACTCCTGCTATCATACAAAGTAGAAGGTTGTTCAAAATGTTGAGATTTACAACGCGTTCAAAAATTGTCAAAATCAAAGGGTAGGTCCTGCAATTTTACCAATTAATCTAATCGGGGTAGCCATTTTTCTCAAGATGAGAGCGCTCTAGGGGGTGATTATTTTCGACAGCCCCTTCAATTCGAAGACTAGACTCCTGCTATCATACAAAGAAGAAGGTTGCTCAAAATGTTGAGATTTATAGCGTGTTCAAAAATCGTCGAAGTCAGGGGGTAGTTCCCGCGGTTTCGCCAATCAATCTAACCGGAGTACCGCGGTCGCAGCCATTTTTCTCGAGATAAGGGCACTCTGGAGGGTGTTTATTTTCGACGGTTCCGTCGATTCGAGTCTAATCGCGTTCAGAACGCGGAGAGACACGTCTTCTGCGAGCGCCCCTCGTCTGGGGAACGGCGAAACAGTCACGTGCGTATCGTAAATATGGCTGAGCTCGAGCACTTTTGACAACAGTGACCCATTTAGTGTCAACACCGACTACCGAAATCCCGTCTCCGACCTTCGGGGTCGGCTACCCCTGTCGTATCGACGAGCAACGCCCGTGACATCGTTGCGGCCCGAAACCCCGGGAACTTCCCGACCGTGAAAACTCGAGAGGATCCCGAGGACCGGACTTCCGGTATACGGGAAATTTTCACAGGGCGAGAGAGACCGACAGAGAGTTCCGCTCACAGGGCCGCGACTAACCCACTTTTCGACTTTCACCCGGATCCTCGGGAACTTAATTAGTTCGACCCGCGCACCCGAATGGTCCGAACGATTTTCCGAGCAGCCGGTCTCTCGTCCCTCGTTCCCTCCACAAATATTTGTATCCCGGCGACCTGGTCAGTTCGTTAATTCGCGAGAACGAACGGAAGGATAATTGAATTGTTGCTGCTCGCCGTGAATGCCGCGCCGTTTGCTCTTCCGTGCGGCTTCGACGGGACCCGCGCCATAGCGGAAACATGCTCCTCCTCGTCGCGATCACACGTTGCTCAAATTACAGGACCCGACCGGTTGATTAAAGACCGAAGAACGGATGCCTGATAAACTACCGCGTTCCTAGAAACTTATCCCGAACGGACGCGAACTGTTTTTATCCCTCCCCGTCAACTGTCCGTGAGAGTCGAGAGGAAATAGTCTCGGAGGGGAATAAATATGGTACCGACGAAAGAGAGGAAATCTGGGAAACGGGGACTTGGAGAAACTCGGGTTAGGGTTAGGGTTAACCCCTTAAAATGACATGATTTTATATGTCAAACCTGACTATTTTTAACACATTGTTGACCGGCAATTTTACGCAGGAGCTATCTAATGTCACCAGACATTATTTCGTAATTAAATGTAGAACTAAAACAATCTAAATAAACTTCAGCATCCAGCATCATAACCGTTATCTTCATTTTCAGAGTCACTCTCAATAATTACGGTTTTTCGTAATTTTGTTGGTCTGATATTTGTATCTTCTGAATCAGAACTATGTTCTGAAAGACTATCACTTTCTGAATCACTAACACAGACGTCACTTGGACAGTCAGACAAATTCTCTTCAGAAAATTCTTCTTCAAAAAGTTCGCAACGGGCCATTTCTAAAAATTTAAGAATAACGATTTATACGTGGCGTCCTAACTGGAAAAATGTAAAACAACTTGATCTTACCACGTTTGCTTATAATCCGAGAGTTTCTCAATAATATATTTACAGTTTGAATTGTAAATTTAACGAAGACAAATGGTAAACAGTAACCATAATTTGAAGGTATATTACTTCGTCAATTACATTAGGTTATCGAAAGACGTCATACGACGTTCCCGGTCAACAATGTGTTAACTTTAACAGATTCGCATTGATTTGAAAGCAGTACAAATGATTTCGCTTTCAACTGAAATACAGTTTGACGCCTGAATAATTGAATTGTGAGGCAAAGTGTTAATTTGTACGTCAGTGTAGCAAGAAATAATAGAACAGAATAGAAGATTGAGCGGAGATTCCGCTTGTCTATCGCAAATTTATCACCCGCGAGGATATCGAAACGCAGCAATGAAGTATTAACTGGTGCAGAAGTATCTGTCGGATATTTCCCCCCACCTTTCCGGTATTTCAAAACACAGTAATATTGACAAAAAGGATAACAAAAAACGTCGAAGCCAAATTCCTCGATATCGACAACGAAAACCCCCGTCGGACTGTAATAACAACGACTCTGATCGAAAATTCCGCGGCGCGGACGAAACGATATCGTAACCAATTTATTAACTGCGATTTACATGGCCGGTGTAAAATTCTGCGTACGCAGACCGCCGGGGGGGGGGGG